>CABFWO010002334.1:0-70049 GCA_902155825.1 Timema genevievae
CCAGACGGCACTACTATGTGCTGAGTAAGAGCAAAACGGCACTATTATGTGCTGAGTAAGAGCCAGACGGCACTACTATGTGCTGACTAGGATGGCCCTTTTCTATAATAGCGCTCGCTAGATGATGATGTAAAAGTGTCCACATCTTAATATTATGCACTTTTTATGATATTCATATTATCATCATATAGAGAGCTGTTTAAAGAAGTCCAAGTATACAACTTTTCTAAATTATTATTGGATTAATCTACAACTTTACTTTAATTTACTTATCAAGACTCATGTTTCGTTCCAACATCAATCCTGGATCCTGGCCTCACTCTTGAAAAAGACTAGATGGCTAATTAAGCAGAGATCGGGGTTCAAATACCTGTCAGTTGTATTCAAAGTGGGTTTTCCTAAATGGTTTATGCTCTCCCTCCGCGTTAATGAGGGTAGAATTCTACCTTCCTCATTTCTACTCCATTAGATAAATATAGTAAAAAAATAATTATAATAACTACAATTTGACTATACCACCCTACAGAATGTATACTAAAAAGGTAGAATTTTAAAGAAAATTTACCAGCATTTGCATAGAGGGTGAGTGGGAAACCATTTAGGAATAGCAACCCTCAGTAGACCTGACGGGTATTCAAACCCCATCTCCCCAACATCGGCCGTCTTGTCTACTGAGAGAATGACTATTTAGACAATGCAGCCACTATAGCGTATGAATAATAGTTGCATTTATATACATACACACAGATTTATCAGAAGGGAAAAGGTATAGACTTAAATACACCTACCTTTTGTGAATAATTAATTATATTTGAAGCTTTACATTTCATAACATGCCGCTGGTATGAATAAATAACACTATTGATGGATGGACTCCTCAAACTTGGCTTGATATGTACTTTTGTTTCTTTCCATTTCCCTACAACATTTTTTTGAGACTCTTCCACTATTTTTTCTGGATATCGCTATTTATATGCAAGCAATGAACCAGTTTCCTCTTTTTAAAGAATTTTTTTTACAGATACAAGCGCCTATATAAAATAATCTGCAGTAGGCATTTAAATTATACTCAAACTCAACTATAAGTATACATTAAGGTCACTTTGACTGACAGCTGTTATCCCACTAAAAGCACGTGAGGGGGTCAGTAGATGGACAAATATAAACAAATGCTGTGAGTATAAACATGTCACTGTCAAACGTATGAAAATATGTGTTTTCGAATGTGCTTGGCATTCATAGTCTCGGGCAGACAATGCCACCTAAGCGCGTTTGAAATATTGATTGACAAAAAGTAAGTGCTAAACTTGCATTTTCAACGCCACAGATATTCGGAGTTATCCATAAGTAGCCTACGTTTATCAAAGGTGAAAACATGAACAATAATATTTTTTTCAACATTAGAATTTGACTTTAAGACCTGTGTTACGTAACACTTTGATGTACCCCGCCCTCCCCTCATGTAACAGCATATAGACATTAGAGATCGCCCCTCCCTCCCCCCTCTAAGCGTTACGTGGTTTATGGACGACCCCTAAGACTCTAACTTTCGTATTATTTAAGTTTCTTATACGTTCAGAAATTCCAGGCTTTTCTATAATTTACTGGCAACCTTGTTCTATACATTGGTAGAGTATTTCAACATTGATAATAAGTGTGGTGTAATTATTTATTTTTATATGGACCCAAGATTAAAATCCAGTCGAAATAGATAGTATACCAGGGAAAATTATGAAAAACTACTGCCAGCCAAATTACCTGATCGGAATACTGCGTAAACTGAAATACCTAAGAAACCACCATGATGAATATATTAAAATATTCTGTAAGTTGTGCTAAATGTGAAAATCCTATAGTGAAATCTTGAAATAATTGCAGAGAAGTAGAGAAATACGGTGCTGTAAATTCCTATAACATTTCAAAACATCTTGTTTTTATCCAGAAGAAAGAACCATTTTGTGGAAATACTTCCAAAACGTAACTAATTAAGGGGGAAAATAACAAGAAATTATTAAAAAGTCTACATCACACGAGCACGGAATGTTGATAACAACCAGAAAAGTATTTGAAAGATGTGCTAATAGGTCCCCACACATTTTTATTGATTATGTATTTCTGAAGCATGTTTTTATAGTAAAGGATAAAGCTATATATATATAAAAATGGTAGGTCTACATAAATTTGTTTTAATAGGTGTATCAATAACACTATTTAATTAGTCAACCCACTTCGGTGGCGTAGTTGGCTAACGCGCCAGTCGTGTTGAGTCAGACCACCGAGGACGGAGAGATCGAGGTTCGAATCTCGGTTGGGTGAACTGGGGGTGGTTTTTCCTAAATGGTTTTCTACTCTCCCTCCACGCAAATGTGGGTTCACTTCCTCTAAATTCAACCTTCCCAATTCCTAATCATTAGAGTAATTAGTACTTAAGCGTATAACCCGAACGGGCAGTAAGACGCGGTGCTAAAAATAATAATAATTAATAATAATAATTAATCCTCACCCCTTTAGATTAAGACGTCAATCATATCATTTTTATTGTATCGTCTTCTATGGGGCATACCATAACCGTAGTAGGGTGCGGTCTTAAATCTCTATTGTTATTGGTTCCTAGGTAAGCACAGTGGTGAAAGTTGATCATACAGGTGACTGGTCCTAAAGCTCCTCCCCGGCTGGTTCTCCACCCTTCCACGGTTGGGGAATATTTGCTGTTTGCAAGGAGACACTATTATCCCTCATCCTAATCGCTTTGACCTCCGGTGATAAAAAAGTCTGACGTCATTATACTGTCCCTTGTAAATATATAAAACGTCTGGCATCTCCTGGCCCAACCTAGGGTTGAACCTGACATAACCAAGATTTGTAAAAACTAATAGTCTTAATATTCCCCTCCGTGAAACTGTTATTTGTCCCACCAAACTTAAAGGGTCAGATATATTTAGGATAGTCTTGTTATCCCCTCCTCTATCTACCTCCCTCACACCTTCACGCACTGCTCTCTGGTGAGCCCAATGTAGTAGAAATGATATCATCTTTAAAATTATGTATAGATTTTGCCATCCTCCTTCCAGGTACAATAAAAGGAGTCTCTAGACATACATTTGTATATACGTTGCCACATTTTTACATACGTTGCCTGAACTCTACCTTCCTCTCCCTTTTACCTCCTCCATTTATCTTAGTCTGGAAAGCATATTAGCATACGCTGAGCTGCAAGATATTGCTTGGTTTGGCGTTACCAGTCTTGCTCAAGACACGATGGCAGCCCAATAACACTAAGAGTAGCAGAACAAAGTTCAAGTTGGCAGTACTTGACCCTCTCCTCGAGGGAAATTATCTTCCGTTTGAACCTTTCACTTACAAACCGTAACTGTTTTAGATTCATATTGATTCTTGATATCAACTTGATATGCTCCTTTGTGTTAATTAACTAAGCTAGATCAATATATAAAATAATCAGTTTATAAAGAGTACATATTTATTACAAGTTATACTGACTGCACTTCTGATGGAAAGGATCACCTATTTCCCGGGACTGCTGTGTCACTCTACCTTCGCTCAAGAACTAGGGAGAGCCGTCTCTCTCCAAACATGATAAATATATCAAAAAGAACATTCTATATACCAGCTCTACACTATTAAAAGCCTTTCCTTGGTCTCTGCCCACTCTATTGTAATAATAACCTGGCGACATGGGGTGACCATCCCTGTGGGGGACCGGGAAACCAACAGAGAGCAAAATAATTCCTGGCTTAAACTAAGCTACCACAAATAGTTGTGCTACTAATGGGTCCTCTTCCTTTTCTTGTGAGCACTTCCACATTTCTCTCCAGCGTTCACCTTGCATTGCAATGGCAGTAGTTATTAAAAATAACTTATACATTACGATGCATTTAAAATATCAATTCAAACTTTTCCTTGATCAACGAGAGTGTTTGTTCAAAATTCATCCACCTAGACCTAGACCTAGACCTATGAACTGCAGAATAAACACACATCCAAACATCTATAGAATAAAAATTCAAGCATTTTCATTTCCAGTTTAAACCGACTTCTTGACTACTTTCAAACATGTTAATGGTGAAAAATATGGAGCCATATGTTTCAGCTATTCCATCCTCATTCCCATTGCACATTCTCACTCCATACCACCCTTTATCATTAAATAGTCAACCCTCAGGTAAACTGAATAGTAGCCCTCCTCCCAAATGTGGTCTAGTCTTCTTATTCCTAAATGCTAAGCCCTCAGCCAAATAAAGGTATGAATCTTTCCTACCCCAGGCAGTTAACAGAAACTTTTACTTCTGTGACAAGATTTTTGAGCAAGATAGTCAATATCCCTCCAACCCTCATTCTCTTCTCATCCCTAAACAAACAAGAAATAACTATTTACCCATCCTTATTGGTGGTTTTGTTATTTTCATATTTATTTTTAGATTTTTTTACTTTATCGCTATTTTACAGGTAGAGAAATTATTGTGATCGTCAAAAAAATCGAACTCGATATTTTGATAAATCTCGACCTTTCATGACCCCCCGAATCCAAAAAAGTTGTTTTTGAATTTCTTTCTGTCTGTCTGTCTGTCTGTCTGTCTGTACCTCCAACTAGTACCTAAACTATTTTACCGATCGGGCTAAGACTTGCTATCTAGGGTTTTCATATGGTTGCCCCAAGGCATTTTTTGAATTTGATATCAAAGCCTAAAATTACGGGTAGTTTACTGAAGGTCAAAAAGAGAAAAAGTCGATTTTCTCAAAATCGGCTTTAACGATTTTAATTAATTTTCATTTCTAAACATTTATAAATATTCCAAACAAAATGGCTACTCTTATTATTTCGGCAAAATTACTTTAAGGGCTCCAGTCTAAGGCGTAAATTAATTTTTTTTATCACATCTCCGTAAATCTTTGAGATATGAAATTACTTATCATTACAAATATGTAGATCTATTTATAATACAAATATTTTTTTTGAAGCATATTTTTATAAAACCAATAACTTTCAAGCTATACGCAAATATATATATATATATTTCTTAACTTTTCGAACACAAAAGGTAAAGTATTGCGACCGTAAAAAAAATCCAACCTTAAATGTTGATGGAATGTTGTGGATTGACGTCTCATGACCCCCCGAACCCTAAAAAGTGATCTTTGCAATGCCATCTGTCTTTGTTTCTGTTTAAAATTAAAATTAAGAGCAGTTTAATAAAGGGAGAAAAGAAAAAAATCTATTTACTCAAAATCGGCTCTAACGATTTTGATTAAAATTCGTATCTCGGCGTTGATTAAGATCATAAATAAACTGGTTATTTTCATTTTCCCATGAAAATTACTTTTAGGGTACTTTACAGAAGATGAAATTTCCGTATCTCCGAAACTATTTGAGATACTAAATAACTTATCATTGCAAAATTGTAGTATTGTAAGAGCATAATTATTTTAAGGTTTATTCTGGCAGGAGGTTAACCTACGCTTATACATTTCCTTGGAAGTCAAGAGTATTGGGTTGGGTTGAGAGTAGCAAATAGCTCATATAGCTTGCATCCTGTTGACGAGTGAGACGATGCGACCGATGGACCTTCCTGGCTGGTGAAATATTGAGATCAGCAAGTTTGTGTGTGAGAATAAGACAGGACTGTTGAATGTTGGACGCCATGCTGAGTGCATGCGTGTCGGTAGCTTGTACGACTGCGTAATGAGAATATAAAATTTTATCTGGTGGTTCACCCCGCCTGAGGGTCGATCGCGGATCTACAGGAAGGTTGCAAGACCGTTATCGCGCCTGCTTCCTCGTCACGGGATATCTAACCGGCTACCCATGTAGTAGTTTAGTATTTGAATAGATTAATAAATATATATTATTGGACTAGCTTGCGAGTCTCACTCCCCACGAACCATCCATTCCAACCCCTACTGCTCGGGGTCCATCCTAACCATGTAAGTCCCTACGGTGCCCCGGTAGTGCTGTAGTAGGGTTGGCTACCGGGTACCCAGATAAAACAAGTAACCTTACACAGTTTTGTCAGGATTAGGACAGAATGTTACAAAGTGATGTCAAAGTGGGATCTTACAGTATTATTAAAAATAAAAAACTTTCATATGAAATATATTTTAATAAAACCAACAGATTCTGAGATATTGGCAAATATATTAATTGCAATTTTGTGAGCTCTAGTTGTTAAGAGATACAGCTTAAGTTTTGACGCAATAATTCTCCCATTCCATAGAGTAATTAAATATAAGTAGGTCTCTCAAAAAGTTTATATTATTTTTCCTTAAAGCGCTTAGGATAAAATGTTTGTACAACAATGCTCTATCTCCATTTTAGACTCATTAGTCAATATTTACATTTTTTATTGGTTAAAATGTATAAATGATGAATTTAATAACAATGCGGTGACATGAAAATGTGCAACACCTAATAAAATGTTGAAAATTTTAACCGGTAATCGAAATATTAATACGTGGTATTGACCCTTGTTGACCCAATATTGATCTTTTTTTATCTGTCCAAACATACAAATTAGGACATTAATTCTTTAAAAATAAAATTATAAAATTTAAAACCGGGAATCAAAAAGTTTTACATAAATATAGTGCAATTATACTTGGGTTTGTTAGTTTATATTATTTCAATTCACATATATTATGAGTTTTGAGAAAATATCTCCATTATTAAACATTAGAGCGAGAAATTCCGTGCGGAGTTCTGTACCATTTATTTTATAATAGTTTAACATCATTTATTTATATTTAACACAGTGAACTCATCTTTTATGTGATAGACTAATATATTTCTTTTCATCCAGTAAGAATTTTACTATATTTTAAATCTAATTTGAGCGAAGTGGTAATCATCTCAATTTGTTGACATGTCTTTAAAATCTAACTCATGTTCTATAAACTTCAAGGAATTTTACAATCTGCCGCTAAGGAACGCAACATTCTGTTCTGTTCATATTTTAGCACTCCCCAAGGTCTTGAAGATGTGTCTAAGTATCCAGATCTGCTAGCTAATCTTTTGGAGAATACTTCATGGACAGAAGAAGACATCAAGAAACTTGCAGGGCTCAATATCCTGAGGGTATTCAAAGAGGCGGAGGAGGTCAGTTAATACACTAGATATTTATAGCTATTGCTTTTTAACAAATACACTCACATGGAAACATATCAATATTTATTTTTTGTTGTTAATAGTATTTTCCATCTGAAGCAATCGTTAGAACTTAACTTACAAACATTATTATATTTATATATTTGATGTACCCATGGATGATGGAGTTTGGTTTGTTGTTTTGTAGGGTAAAATGTCAGCGGGAGTATTTCGTATTTACAATAGGTAGTTAATGTGGAACTCAAGTAGAACGCTCTAATAGTACCGATATAATCTATGAATGGCAATATGTGAGAAATACACAAATTAGCAGCAGGATGGGTATGGGAGAATGACGGGTTGGTGAAAGATCGGTGTGTAGAGGATAAGTGGGAAAGGGTGTGAACATCATTTGGAGAAAAGCCCATGATTGGGGGTGAAGAGGTGCGAGATGGTGCTGGCTCCGTAAGGGTGGCTTCGGTAGGATCTTCAGGGTTGGTGTCTCAAACAGCGCACCTAAGAAATGTTTCACCATTGGCTTTAGGTCATGGCAGGAGTCACAGTCACACTCTTTATTACAACGAGCCCTAAAGTTTTCTGGCCATCCCGGCTCCCTTCTTGAACCTTGGAAGTTACATTAACCATGTAAGGCTTTATCAGTCAGACTGCTCCTCCAAGAATATAAGTGAGTTCCTGAAAATGGTAGGTATGTTGGGAGGTATTGTATCTTCTCCGGACACCCACTTGGTCAACACTACATGTTCCACATCTCGGAATGGTTGGGTAATTATTTACCGCATGAATGAACAGAAATTAGTTTCTACACTGTATGAGACCACTGACTGACTGGTATCTCCTCGCCTTGATGTGGAACCTACAAAATTTGGTAATAATAACAGCTCTGTTATAATATGCTTTCCAGAATTGAGAGAGATGACATATCTCGGCCATTTACACATTTCAACGGACCTCTGATTACACTTACGCTGAGAGATCATCTAAAGGATAGACCTTATGATTAAAACCATATCCAGGTGAACTTTATGTATTGCATCAAGTTTCGTATTCGCCAGGAGGGCCTTGATCACTACCCTGACAAGACGTTCTTTTCCAAACTCGTAGGACATACGTTGGAACTCGAGTTTGGAAAGAATATTCTGGAGGAGATGACATTTTCATTTATTTTCATTTATAGTTTTTTCTTGCCCCATTACCTATTATACAAAAATGGAGCGTAAATTCCTCCTCTGTTATACAATTTTCCATTACAATTTCTCCATATCCTTTTTTTTCTATTATTACTAAATGTGGATATAAGCTCTTAACCTAGATGTCCTTTATATGCCTTCTTATAGTTAGTTTACTAGTTGGTCCGCCCAGGGTATTCTCATCCCCGGTACCCCTTGCCGTCCCCCAGCTCCACGACCGCCTGGGACCATGTTTTCAGGGCCGTGGCTCCGGGCGACGGCGACGAGCATCCCCCTATCCACCTCCTGGGGAGGCGCCCTATCGGAAATTTCGCTCCGCCCACTTTGTTACAAAACCACCACCTATGGACCTAATACTAACTTATACTAATTTTACATAATTCCTAAGACTACTTATCTACTAACTTAACCTAATATTCTTCCACTGGGCTGCTCTTTCTTCCGCCTTTCCCAGCGGTCCTTCCCCAACCGATCCGCTTTTGCCTTCCCCCTCTGCTTCCAGCAAGGAGGGATTCCTCGAGCGGGGGGGAGTCTCCACTACCATTTCCTTCTTGCATCCTCCTGCCAACCGGAATCGCACCCCTCACAGGTTCTTCAGCAGTTTACACTGCTGGCATCCAGCGAGCGTCCGCCTCAGTTGGCGCTCCGGGTTCCTGTTAGCCGCAATCGGTCCATCTTACCAGCCCCCCCATTCCTCCCTCCCTTATTTATTCCTCATTCATTCTCCCCGTCTCTGTCCCATTCTTAGTTGGCCCTCCAATTGTCCAATCTCTGTCCCATTCTTAGTTGGCCCTCCAATTGTCCAATCTCTCGTCCTCATCTGTTTCTTCCTCACTACTTGTAGTTTCTCCTGTCATTTCCCTAATCGTCCCGTCCAAGTCCTCTTCCGGTCTCCCTAGTCTTTGTCTCGCCCTCAGTTCCCCCACGTAGGTCTCCCTCTCCCTCCTTGACACTTCGTCTGCTATTTTGTCGTCTGCTATTTTGTCGAGGAAACCCCACCTGTCCACGTCTCTCACTATATGAAATACTGCTCCTGCTTGTATCGGTATTTGCAGTTCTGAACTCACATCCTCCGTCAGAATGCATTGCAGCACGACATGTTCAGGTGTTGCCAGCTCCCCGCAGTAGCACCTATCTGTCTCTGCTAGTCCCAGTCTGTGAAGGGTAGCTCTGTACGGACCATGCCCCGTCAAAAAGTGTATCATGCCTACCGACGGCTCCATATGTGTCATGATAAGGCGCTCTCTGACACTAGGAAATATCTGATGGACTCTCCTGCCAGTGTCACTTCCATTCCACTCGTCCTGCCACTCATCCAGGAGAGCCTCCCGGATCTCCCTCCTCGTTACAACTCCCTCCCTCGTCAGCCTAGCTACCCTATCTCTTTCCCCCTTCTTTAACCAGTACAGAGCCGCCCTTCATCTTATTTCTAAGTCCTGAGGCCAGATCCCCAAAGCCACACTCAACGAGTCGGTTGCCACAGTCCTGTAAGCACCCGATAACCTGAGAAGCACACCCCTCTGAAGGCTCCTCACCTTCCTTCTTGGTACCACTTGTCTCAGTTTATGAGCCCATACACTGGCTATCATACCCCACAACAGAGACCAGCAGCGCCTGATGATACAACCTGACACATTTCATCGGCAACTTAAACCTCCTTGTCCCAATACTTATAATTTTGTTCATGATTCTAAGGCTCCTGCTGCAAGCGTTCTCTAAGTGTGGTATGAAGTTCCCCTTCTCGTCCAACGTGACCCCAAGGTACCTCGTGCTCTCGCTCCGTCTTATACGCTCACCGTCAATCCTTAGTATTGGGTCTCTATGTAAGACCCCCTGAATAGCACGTATGTCGTCTTTGCCGGCGCTAGGCACAATTTCATCCGCTTACACCAAGAGCTCAGTCCTGCTAGCACGACTCCGCTCTTGGTCTCTAACTCTTGCCTTGTCCCAGCCTCCGCTATAACCAGCATATCGTCCGCAAAGGCGACCACTCCCGCCGTTCCAGGTAGGGCCTCCAGCTCCAGCAACCCAGATTCTAGCCCTATGTCCCAAAAGATCGGCCCGCAGACCGACCCTTGGGGACACCCTTTGGTTAATTTCTTTGCAATTTTTGCTCCTGGATATCTCTGCAATAATCCCTGAGGACTCTGTAGAGATCCCCCGGGCATCGTATTTCTCTAAGCCTTGCGTATAGTGCTGGCCACCATAAGTTATCAAACGCTCCCGATATGTCCAACGAACATCCCCACTACATATTTCCCTCTACACCTGTCCATCAGGCTCATAGCCTCACAAATAGCGTCCTCTGTCGATCTACCTCTCCTAAAACCATACTGCTGCCCATGCATGCCTACTTCCATTCTATGTGCCGTTAATTTTTCACATAACAATTTCTCCTACAACTTTCCACATACATTTAGCAAGCATATATGCCTGTATGATTTCGGGAGCTGTGGATCACTCTCATCCCCCTTGCTGAGAACAACTACCTCGCTCTGTTTCCACACATTGGGGACCCTCCCCTGAGCGGTGCACTCATTCAACAGCCCGGTGAGAAAGGGCGCTACCTGCTCCCTGATTTCTTGAAGAACCTCGACCGTAATACCATCGGGCCCAGGCGCCTTCTTTCTCTTCATTTCGGCTATGTGCCTGATGATATCCCCCTGCGTTGCCGGAGCCACTCTCTTCAGGTTGTCATACATTTCGTCCATCTCTCGTTTCATCACACTTTGCCCCTCGTCATCCCGTCCGTCATCGTCCGGAAGTAAAGTATCGATTAACAACCTTGACGACTCCTGCCAGCCTGTTGTCATACCCCCATCCGGTCTCCTTAGCGTTGAGATCACAGCTGGGGGCCTTACTTTCCCAGTCGCCATCTGGAATGGTATCCTTCATGCGTTGTTCCTTAGTTCCTCCTGGACGTATTGCTCCCAGCTGTCTCTCTCTTCGCCAAGGCCAGTGCCGACAAGTATTCCTCCTTCCTCCTTCTATATATGTCTAGTAACCACTCTCTGCTCACCGGGTCCACTGCCGCTTGGTATCTCCGTCGAGCCCTTCTTGCCGCTCCACGATACCCACTGAGCCTATCGTTCCAAAAACCATTTACCCTCCTCACCGTCCTTTTCAATATTGGAATGGCAACTCTCATGGCTTTCTGGATTGCCTTGGTTAATTCCTTAGCCTTATGATTTACATTTCCACCTCTCTCAATGGGATCCGGCATGACCAATTCTCGCCTGAGTCTCCCCCAGTCCACCTTCCTTAAGTTATAACTTACTCTTATGATTTCCTCACTTGCCACTCTTCCCCCTTCCACTTCAAATGTGATCAGATGTGAGAAGATGACAGGTGTACTCCGACATACACCGAAGCCACACGCAGTATCTGTACTACTTAATGGCCTCCATTGTCTCGCGAATTCTGAAGGGATGGCCCTTGACTCCTTGGAATAATCCTTTACATCAAACAGAATTATGGGTGGTAGTTTCCCTTTATCCTTATGAAATGGTCCAGAACCATGGGGCTTGGATGGGGTGGAGAATGGCTAGAGTGATTGCTTGGTAGTTTTCACCTATTCCCACCTTTGCCCGTCTCAAGTTCGGACCACCTTACCTGCTAATGCCATTGCCAAAGCACCACTTAAATGGTTAGAGTTTCCCCAGTAACTTTTTAGCAATAAGCTTTCCCCCTTATGTGTGTATTTAATGTATGAAAACCATCATTGTCTACATCCGACCTCTTCTTTATCTTGCCATGCGGAAATAGGTCTGAGTCAAAGCTAAGCTCCTTCACTACCACAGACTCACACAAGCTGTCTACATCCGACCTCTTCTTTATCTTGCCATGCGGAAATAGGTCTGAGTCAAAGCTCAACTCCTTCACTACCACAGACTTACACAAGCTGTCTACATGTGTGCAGCGTGAGACCCAGCAATCGGGGACTGGTGAGAATCAAGCCACGCTTTTTATCCGGCTTGACACACCTTTATGGAGAGAGTCAACGATGACACAGGCCGTTTACAGATATATGCACTGTCGCATGCTTTGAGACTTTCCTGATGACAAGAAGTCACCGGTTCCACGCTGCGTGACCTCTTGGACCAAACAAATCTTCCTATACTCCACTGTTGAATGGCTTACAAGGGCTATTATGGTGGCAGTGCTGTCATGAAAAGGGATAAATGTTGATTCAGTGACGCTTTGCCCTTAGGGGATGACAGCGAGGTAGTAAAAGAGACGGTTTACCTAGGACAGGTGGGTAAGAGTGCAACTAGCAAACATTTGAAGAGTAGAGGGATAACGTATAAGGATGTTATTACGATATTATATTGTGACTACTTCTGAAAATTACACTAGCCTATGAAATAAAACTTTTTTTGCTGTCTCAAATGTGAAAGGTTATTTTAACTAATTCCGACATACTAAATTTAATGCTGAAGTGCATTTACCTTTATCACGTAAGATTTGTATACAACTACGAAAAATAATGCTAAAAAAGTGGATTTTTAGTGTAATAAAGAAAAATAAATAAATAAAATTAAAAACAAAATAAACTATGTATTTCTAATATATTAAACTTAGTACCTGCATACCTTTAAAAATGATCGGTGTCTGAAGATTAAACAATGTCATTGCTTTGAAGGAGGGCTGCGTTGATTTACGTTTATGTCCTTGTTACTTATCTTATATTTTCAAGCATAAAACATGGTCCGTTAGCATTTCTACATTTCACCGTCTCTGGTAAGACCAAAGTCCCATACAAAATCATTCAACTCGGTTTGAGTAAAAAGCTGAGGCTTATCTTCGTTGGTGAGGGGTGAAAAATCCTCATCAACGTTAACATTTTCTGTAGACTCAGAGGAGCATGACTGCTCAATGGTCCCTAGTTGAGTCGATGGGAGAGATATTGGAACATATGGTCCATGCAGCACAGGTCTTATAGCTGATGCTAGGCCTTCTCGTTATTTGATTTTCAACTTATTCATTTTGTTGTACCCTGATACATTACTCAAACAGAAGTAACAATCATCGTAGTGATTTTTTGGTTAGCGCCATATCATGGGAATCCCAAACGACATAGATTTTCGTCTTCCGTAATACCAGTGCCTTAGTCCTTCAACTCAAGTTTTATATGCAGTATGTGGAGCCCAATTATTATCATGATCTCCCAATTTAATTTTAAAACACGCCAAATACACTTCATTAATAAATGATGTAATATTATTTATCTCTCTTCGTAACAAATATGAACCGCATATGAAACAGATATTCTCCGGATTGTCCACATATTTCCTCCTTGTAGAAATGGAAGCCATGTTATTTTTTAACTATGTAGCACTGTATACACAACACAAAGCAAAACTAAAAATAGCATCGAACCGTTAAGGTAACTACACTGCCAATGACCGTGAGTAATGAATAGCAACTGAGGTGCTATGTTAAGATGCACTTCCCTCCAAGGAGCCGGGCTTATCTTACTAAAGATAGATGTACATGACCTGGAACTTTTCTCCTGAGTCACCGTTGACAGATTTATCTCCACATTTAATGGTCACGCACAGTCACCGAAACTTTTAAACACTTGGCAAGATAAAGATAAAGAATCAAGGTGTAAGAAAGCAAACAAGGGATGGTTTGTTTTGTGAAAATATATCCACGAATATCACTCGTGTGTGCTAAAGTTATTAATGTTTAACTATATTTGTATCATTATTACCGCAATTATGACTATATATAATATATATATAGTATTCAGTATAATTAATAGAATATTGAATTAAATAAAGTCTTGGCATGTTATGTTAAAACCGTTGGCATTTTCAAAATCAGCACATCGTTTTACATATAAATCACTTATTTTCATCAAGACGACAGAATAAACGCAGGCCAGTGTTATTTTATTAACGATTTAAGCTGGGTCTTTGATGGAAATTCCATTTCACTTACTCTTTGTATTGATACTTGTTATATTTTTTGTAGTAGAAAAAACGCTCGTTGAGGGTAACTAAAAATTAAGGCATTGATTAGTTAAGTTGTACCTTATAAAATTCTACAATGTGGATTTGTGAGTGATCTAATGGTTTGTGTACCAGGTTCGCTACAAATGGAAGTTGGCAGCAGTGATGCCAACAGAGGATCTTATTCCTGCCGAAGCTCTAAAAGATCATACCGAATGCATATACAGCGGCTCCTGATCACTTAACAAGCTGAGGAGCATTGTGCTCTATCGTTGAAGACCCTTACAAATATTAAATGTTCTTCATGGGACTTATAGTGTGTGTTCATCTACATACTACACAATTGCAAATGTGCTAAAAATGACGAGAAAGATTTTGTACAATCAAATGTTTGATTAAATATAATTCTATTTGTTGACATTTTGCAAGAATACAAAATCACTTTAATATGTATTTTAATTTTTGTAAACATAAACTTTTGTAAAAATCAATATGTGAGTGCTGTATTTACTTAATTTTGTATTTTAAAATGGAATATTTCTTTCTTTCAAATCAATCCTCCAGGATTGGGTTTGTCTACGTTTTCCAACGAAGTGAGTGACACTTGAAATGTAATACACAATCAAAGCACAAAACCATTATAACATGTAATATATATGCATAGTGATATTAAATTTTTTCGTACAAATGTATTTAATCAAACCGGCCATATAAATAAATATTATTATATATACACTAAATTTAAAAGTAAATTAATAAATGCTTTTCCATTATTTATTTTATTTAATGTGTCACTACTCCCCCAACCCGTGGGCTGACGTGTCAGAATGACTTAGTAGGATGGGTAGACCACGGCAAATAATTGTGGGGTTTATATTACAATTGTGTTCGGCTATGATAAATTCTGATGTGCACCTTATTTTTAAATGAATACGTGATGAGGGATATTTCACAACACTAATTAATGGATCCTTATTGCAAGATGAAAATAATCTTAGATTTGATAAAAGATTCTATCAAAAGTGATTCCTATAAAAGAGTTCAATATCCAATCACCGCTAGTGAAAAATTAGCTACAACATTGAGGTAAGCTAAAATGACAAGTTTATTTCTCACCAAGCATAAATTTATTACTATATCTTGCCAAATTTACTACATATTGAAATATTATTATTTTAAAAAAATTAGGAGAAATGATATTTTATAAACATAAAAAAACCTTAGTATTGTTGGACAAAAACTCTTACAATCATTTAAAAAGTTGATAGTTGATAAGTTGATAAAGTGTCTGTAATTCATTACAAAATTCTTTATTTAAAAAGTGGGGTTCAAACTAATTTTAAGCAAAACTTGTTTAATCCGAAAATGTCTGAGATAACCTGTGCCATAATTGTTTCCATCAACAGATGGTCTTCTTGAGCTCTAGCTTGAAATGTCCGAGTATTCAGGAGACACTTGGTTGTGAGGTAAACCTTGGTTGAACAAATTCAATATCCTCAGATTGTCCGTAATTATAAGCAGAGTAATTAGTAAACATCTGGGAATGAGATGCATCACTGTTGTGCTGGCTAAGCATAAATTTACTTTAATTTTGCGACAGCGGATCAAAATGGGGACGTTGAAAGCTGCTGAGATTTCTTCTTTTTATGTCTTTAGCTAGGTTTATAACAGCATACTGATCTCCAATACATCTCACAGTGGATAACAGGGAGTTGAAGAACGATTGGTGTTCATCCAGTGGTGGTTGTTTGTTTTGGTTACCTTGTCTAACTAAATATTCAACAAAACGCTCCTCAACTTGCTGGCTTTGCTTGCATGCTTTCTTGCTTTGCTTTGCTTGCTTTTCTTTGCTTGCTTGGCTTTTCTTGGCTTTGCTTGCTTTTCTTTATTTTATTTTTTTTCCTTTGCCTGCTTGCTTTGCTTTGCTTTGCTTTTCTTACTTGTTTTGCTTTGCTTTACATGCGTGCTTTGCTTGTTTGCTTTACAAGCTTGTTTTGCTTGTTTGCTTTGCTTGCCTGCTTTGCTTGCCTTCTTTGCTTGCTTGCTTTGCTTTTTTGCTTTGCTTTGTTTTGTTTGCTTTACTTGCTTTATACGAACTCCATTTAATTTTTAAATTAGGTGTTTAAGTGGCATAATCAGAGACGTCTGTATTGTAAAATGGGATACGGTAGTTGAACTAGAAATGCCCATTTTTACAGAAGAATATTGGAATGAAGTGGCAGCACTGGATGAAGTCAGTGTTGATTTCCCTCGCTGTTTAGGAGCTACTGACAGGATGCACGTTCAGATAACGAAGCCTACAAACTCGGGCAGTATATTTTACAACTACAAAAAGTTATTTTCTATCGTATTATTTGCTATACCTGACACTCAGTACAGGTGTATGTACTTGGATGTAAGCCCATATGGCAAAAATTGTGATTCCACTATATTTTAAAAGTCAACGTTCGACCACAAGCTAGAAAGTGACAATCTAAATATTCCTAAATTTAGGCTTTGCAATGGCGTTCAACCGACATTACCGTTCGTGTTTGTTGACGATGAAGCGTTTAGTCTTTAAGAAACAGTTGTTCGGCCTTATGCAGGGAGATGCCTTACAAAGAAGAATCGTATCTTCAACTACCGCTTGTCAAGAGCTAGAAGATACATTGAGTGTACATTTGAGATTTTGTCTAACAAATGGTGAATATTTTATAGGGCCATGAATGTGTTATTGTATTCATCAGGAGATTCCATCAAAGCCTACACAGTGTCGCACAATCTTGTGCGTAAAAGTTAGGGATACTGTTTAGAAGATACTCTGACAATACAGGGGTTTTGAGGACATGACAGTACAGCCTGTAAACGCACGTGTACCAAGGAACAAAAATTTTGTGAGGGACACTTTATCTGAGTACTTCATAAATGAACTTCATAAATGAATGGCAAGATCCAAAGTTGTGAAGAATCGTTGTGAAAATTGTCGTAAAAGACCAATGTTAATCGTTACGAAATACTTAGGTTTTGTTGTTCATGTGCTATAAATATTACAAATATTTGTATTTTATTTAACACTAAGAAGTAAAAGTTGTTTTAATAAGTATTAATAAAATTTTAAAGGTAACCTTCACACACAGGCCAATAATAAGACCGGCAATTGTATATAATATGTCCAGAGTTTGACGAAAATAAACAACATACAAACTTTTAAGCTTCGCTTGACACATTTCATATTACATCACGAGAATGGACTTCATTGATCAAAAGTTCTGTCTCTACAGGCATTTACTCACCTGACACATCAACACTTGCATCTTCAGACAAATCTTCCCTAGCTTCCACAGGCACATCAACACTTGCTTTTTCAGACAAATCCTACCTAGCTTCAAAAGCACATCAACACTTTTTTTTTCAGACAAATCCTCCCTAGCTTCAACAGGCACACCAACACTTGCTTCTTCAGACAAATCCTCCCTAGCTTCAACAGGCACACCAACACTTGCTTCTTCAGACAAATCCTCCCTAGCTTCAAAAGCACATCAACACTTGTTTTTTCAGACAAATTCTCCCTAACTTCAACAGGCACACCAACACTTGCTTCTTCAGACAAATCCTCCCTAGCTTCAACAGGCACACCAACACTTGCATCTTCAGACAAATCCTCCCTAGCTTCAACAGGCACACCAACACTTGCTTCTTCAGACAAATCTTCCCTAGCTTCCACAGGCACATAAACAGCTTCTGTAGAGTAATGCGATTCAATCTCAGAAATATTTATCCCAAACTATTGCTATACGGTACGTTCTACCTCGAAATAACTCCAACAGCAGATTGAACGCGCGATTTATTCCCTCTCGTCTGAAAGCGTACATTTGACACAGTATATTTCATAGTTCATGTGTGGCATTTTTCCCGTTTTCTCGTCGCTAGATACAAGCAACTGTTCTAGACCAGTGGCGTGGGAATTTTTTTACCACGCGATATTTTTCTCCCTGTGTGGACGCTCCTATTTGAATCAATGTATCTTAGCGGATAAAATTCGCACGACCAAAATATCGCATGATAAAATATCTCTCGTGTGAAAGACCACCAAGTGATGTCCCAAAAGTAACCAAGATTTCTCAAATTTAACACAATAAAGGTAAGGGGTACGCCGCTCCCCCACGTTTTTTCAGAAACAAATCACTTTGCGACTAAATCAATGTATCAAACAATTTGAATGAGATGAATTTATTTTTTAATTTTAGAACATGCTAAAAATGCTAAAAGTTTTTTGGTATTAACTGCTATAAACTATTTAAAATAATGCATTTATTTACTTTTGCATTACTTCTATATTTTATTTCTAGGTTCATGGCGATCGGGGAGACATTTTGCTCGTTGGTATTTGCATCGTATAGCTATATCAGTATAATCGTACAATACACATTACAAGTACTGAGTAGAAAACTTATGCTGATATTTATACCACCACTGCAGTGGATGAGAAAAGGATAACAACCGAGGAATTTGAAGGAAAAAAATATTTTCCCAATTGTATTGGAGCCATGGATGGCAACCATATAAAGATAAAATGTCCTAAGCTCATTGGTTCGCTATTCTACAACTACAAGGATTTCTTCATTGTTATTCTTGGTGTAGTCAATGCCTATTGCCAATTTCTGTTCACCATTGCTAAACATGTGTAGCAGTCCTCTGCGGCGGCCGCGTACGTCAACCGTCTCAAAGGAAACGTACCTTCAGACTTTCAATATGGTTTGGGGCTTCCTCCTTTGTATTGAACAGGTACTCAAGATGAAGGGTATTCTCCCAAAAAGCTGCTGTAACTTGGTAGCTGAGCATGCAAAGCACTTCAAAGTAGCCCCTTAACCCATTTGACCCCACAGTTCCATTATTGGAACATCAGGGAAATAATTTTTTTTTATGAAAAGGGATTTTAACTTTCTACTTTGGACACACTGAATATTGTCAGAAGGCAACACTGTTCATCATCTAGTCAGCTGTTTCAAGCTTGGTTTGAATACAAAGCTGGCATTTTGTTTAGAAAATCAAGTTTTCCTACTAATATGGCTTCCAAGAAAGGGTGAGTAAATACTTTTATATTCAATTATCTAGTTGTTTGTTAAATCACAATACTATATAGTAAGGATAATGTAAAATTGTATTACAATTGAAATTATTCAATTTTGACTTTTCATAACCTCAAAAATGTGTGTTAAATATGTGTGTTCCGATTTTGGAACAGTGGGACCAAATGGCAATATGAACATTTTGTTCATTTTTTCTTGTTATAGTTTGAGTGCTGATGAAATTGCTGCAATTTTAGAAGAACAAGTGGGATTACTTGAAGCGGAAATTTATATAACCCCTCCAGATAACCCATTGTTATCAGACGAAGATTCTGGAGATGAGGAAGAGACCAATTTTAACCATCTTAGCGGGAATCAATTGAAAGCTGTCTCAGAGGCTAGAATAACAAAGGTTGTTAGTGGAGAAATTGTAACTGAAGAGGTAAATATTCTTTTAGCCTATACAGAGTAGCAGCATGTATTTATAATAATAACATTGATGATAGGTTAATTAATTAAGATTACAAGAAACATAATTAATCCACAATATTTAGTACTTTTTAATTGAAAGCAGTTGTTTATAATAGCTTTATGAACTGACATTTTTTTAAAGGTTCAATTTTTTGAAGAATTGACATCTTTGGAAGGTTTTCCTGGTCCAAACTCTTCGGATCCTGCTCCTAAATCAAGCAATTTAGAACCTGTTCCTGAAGCAAGTACTTCACAAGAAAAAAAGAAGAAGAAACCTATAAGGAAGTGGGTTAGAACAGACATAAAAGAGGTACAGTCAAAAACCTGGACTCTTCCTCAATTTATGGGGGAAGACATGTCACCAGTCCAGATTTTTGAGCTATTCTTTGATGATGTAGTTGTTAAAATGCTTGTTGACTTCACAAATATATATGCTCGTCAAGCTGGTGACATGACATTTGAATTAACATTAGATGAGATGAGGATTTTTCTTGCTATACTTCTTCTTACAGGCTACAACCCACTACCTAGATATAAAATGTATTGGGAAATGAGTGATGATTGTCACAATGAAGCAGTATCTAAAGCTATATCACGAGGTAGATTTGAGAAGATCACCAAGTATTTACACATGTGTGATAATACCAACCTATCAGCCTCTGATAAATTTGCAAAAGTAAGGCCTTTATGGAAAATGTTGAATGAGAGGTGGCTTCTGGCTTATAATAATGAGAAATTATTGTGTGTTGATGAGGCTATGATTCCATACTATGGTAGGCATGGTACAAAGCAGCACATGATGGGTAAGCCTGTCCGGTTTGGTTATAAAGTGTGGTGTTTGTGTACCAGGCTAGGATACTTAGTGCAAGGCGAACCCTACCAAGGAGCTTCAACAGGTAACACAAGACCTGAATTAGGGGTAGGCCTAGGGGGATCAGTAGTGCTAGATTTAATATCTGTACTAAATCATGAGCAGAATGAGAAATATGACTTTTTCTTTGACAACTTTTTTACTTCGCTTTCTCTTTTGGACGAGTTGAAAGAGAGAGGCTGTACTGGAACTGGAACAGTGAGGTCAAACAGGGTTGAAAATGCTCCCCTGAAAGAATCAACAGTCCTTAAAAAAATGCCAAGAGGTTCATTTGATCAGTTGACAGACACTAACTCAGGTACAACCCTAATCCGCTATCATGACAATAGCATTGTCACAATAGCATCAAACAGAAATGGTGTACATCCTACAGGGAAATCAAAACGTTATAGCCGAAGTGACAATAGGTATATTGAGGTTGTTGCACCATCGGCTATTATCAGCTATAACTCTTTCATGGGGGGAGTTGATAGATTGGATGAAAATATTAGTAAGTTAAGGATACATTTCCGTATGAAAAAGTGGTACTATCAGCTCTTTGCCTTTCCAATAAATGTGTCGATTAACAACGCCTGGCTGATATATAGACAAATGCCACGCTACAAGGAACGACCATTGGATCTTCTTGGGTTTACTAGGCAAGTTACTAATTGTTATTTTCAGAAGTATTCAGCCAGAATGATAATAGGAAGGCCATTGCGTAACCCAAAATCCATTGACAAGAGAGTTTTGGATGATGTTAGGTATGACAGGATTGAGCACTTAATTTCACCTTTAGGAAAACAAGGAAGATGTGGCCAGTGCAAAAAAAATACTACCAAGAAATGTTGCAAATGTAACATTCCTCTACATGCCAATTGTTTTACCAAATTTCACTTAAAGTAAAAAAAATTTAGTTGTGTATTTTAATTAATTAATTAGTTTTCAAAGATGTTCAAATAAATGAAGAATTATAGTTCCTCTAAGATAAAATAATAGTTGTATCACAATATTATAAGCTATCTTTGACTGTACATTTTATTTGTCATTTTATATTAAATTAAGCACTGAAAAATATAATAAATATTGGAATTTGAAATAATTCTGTTTATTTTATTGATGCACCCTTACAATCCCAATGTTCCATTAATGGAACGTTAGATAATCACTATAAATTAACAATTAAAAAATTAAAAAATATTTTTCATATGTTTTATGAACCTAAAGGAGTAACCACTAACAAGTAAATATGTATTTGAAAGAAAAAAAAAAGTTGGGATCAAATGGGTTAACAACTGGTGGCCTTCCCAGCTCCCCTTTCTTCAAAAGGTATAAAACTCGCTGTTATATACAAATAAAAAAGAGGAGTGTTTCCCCTGAGTTACTGCTTTTGTCGATTTCCTATGTTACGCTAGTTGGCAAAACAATATATGTGTACGTGACCTGGTATGCATGCGTAACTGCTGATTCAGAAAAATTTACAGTATGATTTCTCAGAAGTACGTCATCCTCGCATGCTGTAGATTACTTAATCCAGCAAGCTACCACAAATAGTTATTTATTGATAACATACAGATTAATAAAATAATATAAGAAAATATCTTAAAAAATTAATCTTAATCATTGTGATTATTGTCTTGTATAGCACTTATTTTTCGAAAGTTTGTTTTGATAGATTGATATGTTTTAGTGTTTAATGTTTTGTGGAAGAAAACGATATGTAAAGCTTGGATGGTTGAAATTTCTTATAACATTCTCATAGGTATCATGTTCTGGCAACAAATACTATTTTCTTCGTCACATGTGTAAATAGAGAGAAGGGCGTACCAAGACAATTTGACCTTTTACCTTTGACCCCGATCAAGGTTTTCCCCGGTGACGTCATCATGGCGTGTGATGTTGTAACCCTGGAGAAGGTTTGTCCCAGGTGACGTAATTGTATGATGTCGCAACCGTGATTTGATTATTTTTGTTTGGTTTTTTCCCCGGTGACGATGGGGGTTGCGTAAACTTTTTCAATCATGGTCATAGTGTCTCATTTGATTTTAATGTGTACTCATTTGAAGTGTTTGTGTGCCCCATTGGTTTTTTATGTGTCCCCATTGATTTTTTATGTGTGCCCCATTGGAATGAATGCCTGGTTAGGATTGGGACTGGCGTGGATGTTTATTTGTGGCAGTCTTTTTATTGAAGTAGAGCGTGCAGTCCCTGGCGTTGTGCACTCCTTCCTCGACGACTATCGTGAAAATAATGAGTTCATTCAGCCGGTCCCCACCTCCCATAGAATATCCAAACCTGCCCATCCCTGCTGGGGGCGGGATCGTGCACTTGCATCCTCTTTCAACGGCTGTCTAACATAGATTGCGAGCTATTGGTCCAGTATCCCTGTTGCAAGCCTCGGAATCTATTTTGGTGTCATCCCCGGCAATGGGTTTTCCCTGATGACTCATACCTGGCGACAATTTGGTGGCTCAACAAGACAAGTTGAGAAAGGAGTAAATCACGATCTTAAATGATGTCACAATCCTCCCCTCCCCCCAGCATTGAGTTTTCCCTGATGACTCTTGCCTGGCGCCAGTTTATTAGCTTGACAAGACAAGTCGAGACAGGAATAGACCAAACCCTTGAATGACGTTACAACCCTTCCCCCGTCTATGTGGTAATGGGTTTTTTAAGCGGAGTCATCGCAACACTGGCACCAGTTTGGTGGCTCGAAAAGACAAGCCAAGACAAGAATAGATCACGACTTTGAAACCTTGAGATAGTACAAAAGATCATTGAGCCTGTTAATGACTAGTGCTAGTTGACGGCTTGACAAGTCGAGACTCGTATCTGATGACATATTGACAACCCTACATGTTGGGATAAGGCAAGGGATAAACAGGTTTTAGGTGAATAAAACACGATATTACAAACATTTATTTATTATACATTAAAGGTTTCAAAGACATCGATAGTATTTATTAAACATTTTTAAAGGAATAACGCATATTTTCATTCATACGTTTTTCACCAGTGTCTCTTAGATGTGTGAGTAAAATTGTTTTTAATTTACAATCCAACAAGTAATAGTCCAAACCGACGACTTGACGTGTATAGTAAGTAGCACTGATAAGATCCAAGTTTTTGATGTGTGTTTCTACCTTAGGCTGTTCGAGTTCGATAACATCCATTGATTCTGTTAACGTGTCGCATACATCCACGACGAGTGTGTCGATCAAATCGTTGCAATATTGGGCAACGGGTGTCGACCACATATCCCATTGGTCAATGGCGACGTCTCTGTGGTCCCACACCTCACAAAGACTGGCCCAGTTAGGTGCTAAATAGGTGACCCGTTTGAGTCCGGCTTCTTGTTTCTTGCTGATGACGACAGTAAAGTCACCACACACGCGTTTCAGAGAGATTTCATGATTAGTCAGACGAATATTCTGAGGTGACTGCTGAAAAACTTTGATATGACCAACTTATAGTTGCCCAGTTCTTGGCACCCTGTACGGTTAAACACCACACAATTCCCTCCACAATTATTTTAGTTGGGCACAGGGCCAACGATGACTCGTTTGGAGTCAACTTTGTCCAGCGGAAATAAAGTGTTGAAAATACTGGTGATGGCGAGTGGCTTCACCGACTTTGCTTTGCAGGTGTAAACGTCTTGACATTCCAAGATGATTGATCGCTTCAACGATTATCGTGATTATGGCTAGCACGCAGTCGGGATGCTCTTTTTTAGCCGACGAGGGGGGGAAGACAGGGGTGGCAGGACCCTAACGTCTTTAAAAATGTGTTGTAATATTGCAACACTTTATCGTCGTTGTACGTATGATTGGTGGGTGAGAATAGGGTTAGGAAAGTTTTCATTGGAATGTGCTGTGTGCAATAGAGAAGGTACATGTGGCAGTAATGGCCGCAAACGTCTGAGGCTATACTTTGAATTTGTATCGTACTTTGAGCCTAGTGAGAAACGTTTTTGCGTATAAATGCAAAATATTAATTTATATGGGGCGAAAAACCATATCTGTCAAAGTATTAACCCACAACGTTCTTGTCGATAAAGATAGCAACCCATAACACCCCAGGCTTGGTGTGTGGATCTGTGTTAATGGCTAGAATGGCAGGTCGCGCTATTCTTGCGGGTAGTTGATCAGCAGGGAAAATACCCGATTGTACAGAACGGAAGCACGGGTCTGTTTTTAGCGCACTTCTTATGGTGTGCATGTCCATCTTCCATCATCCAATCTCAAAGTCCCCAAACAATGGAGGTTGAGCAGAAATTCCAAACGAAGCTATGTGCCATGAACATGGTGTAGCCCAATTTAAGTGTTTTCAAAGACGAACAACCTCTATCGTACAGATTTACGACTGGCGTAGGCGTGTATTTAACTAGACACTTTTTTCTGCCCCCTTGACGTAGACGGTATCTGCATGCATTGTGGCATGGGAGATGAGGGATTAAAAGCAAGCTGTAATCCAAATAGCCGCTATCCCAGGGAATACCATGCAGTTTGTTGAAGATATAGTTTACTTGCTTTTTAGCATCGGCGGAAAGCTCCTTGATGCCGTAAGGGGGTTTTAACACCCAATGTTGAAGTAATGTACCGCATACTGTTAAAACACTCAGTTCCTTGACAATAAACTCTTTGCTGTCGTCGATGAAGCTCTAAAAATCTATAATGACGCCCATGATTAAAATCTCGGGGGTAAAGGGCTGGAATTCGCTTATATATACTCCAAAAATCAGTCACGACTCCATGTCGATGGTGAAGATGTTGGCAAATTCTGAGCCTGAGCTGGACATCAGTGTGTCGGTCTTCTGCTCCACCTTGCGTTTCAAGTTTCTTCCAGCTCATTGGCACCGTCAGAGAGCACGTCGATACCCGTATGAAGCGCCTGTTTTCCAATGGCTTTAGCACCGCTTCTAAGCAACGGTACGATGCTCTTGAACAAGCAACTGAAAAAACTTCCTATTCCATGCCCGCGTTGATAGGAAATATCGTGGTAGATTGAAGATAATCCTGTTCCAGCCTGGTTGACGTAGTAACTTTTATAGGGACAATTCATGTTGAGCAGCGTCCAATATGAAGTTTCACGCACACTTTTTCAAACTCGAATGACATAGGTTCACCAGTGTGTGTTCTTAAATTGCTTTCCAAGCTTTCAATTTCTCGTCTAAGTACGGATACGTAATGCAACGGAGTATAGCTCACTGTCTTATGTATGCCGTAGACATAGTTTGTGTTGTTGGTACCTACTATACGTAAAAGCGGTGCTACAAGTTTACCCACTGGCTGAAGATCGACGATATCCATGTATATGTAGACTTGGGAAAGTAACACTAGTAAAATGTTGGTGCTATACGGCGATTTTTGGACTTTTATCATGTTAGTTTTAGGTTCGAAACCGAGCTGTAGACTTAGTTGACTAAATAGAGTCAACAGCTATTTATTTGGTGAAGTAGTGACAATGTCCACTTTTTGGTTAGGGTTTATGTACTTGAATAAAACTCCGGACTCACCTTTAAACCCCTCTACATCGTTAAGGGTTTTGACCAAATAATGAATAGTGCTTTAATTTCTAGGCAGGATGTAATCCTTGAAAATTTGTTCCACGCCGTTAGTGACCATCCATTTATACCATACGATATTTTGGCTCTCAGGTATGGTGGGGAAAGAACGTGGATATTGTAATTTTGGAGAAAGTGACTTCCCACTGTCCATTGAGTGTAAGGTAGTTGCGTGGTGAAATTCATGAGAGTATTTTTCGGGAAATATCTCATAGAGCTGTCGCTCGGCAAAGTGATATAAAACAGATCCTTCATGGTAGGGTGCTGACGTAAATGGCAAGACTCCAAGAATTAAACTTGGCGTGGTAACCTTTCTACTGCACGTACACTTTCTTTCTGGTGCCTTTACCCTTGACACGTAATATTTTATCGACTTTAAAAGTTTTGGGAAGAGGTATGCGTTGCAATTTGGGTTCTTAAAAATTTCCCTCCACCTCCTCACCCTCAAGATCATTCAACCTATAGACGACGGATAGTTTCAACATAACACTGTTGACTTCGAGAATTTCTTCGCTCCAATTGTTTTCTTAGCCTTTTTCAAAAAGCATATTGGATTTGCTAATGCACACCATGTCACCAACTTTGAGTTTTGGTTTACTATGTGAGTTTGAGCGCCGCTTGCAGTACAGATTATCTCTGATATGAAGCACGTTGGCTTCTGAAACGTCTGCAGGCGGCGTCTTGATACTGGAATGTTTTGCACCTTTGTAAACGTTGACGAGGTCTTGGAGGACGTTCTCGTTCTGACCAGATTGTTGACTAAATCCACGATGTTGGATCCACGGGGAGCCGTATCGTGAATACTCACTTCTTCTTTTGCGTCCCAAGAGATAACGCCTTGGGAAATAATATGTTCTAGTAAATGTTGAGCTTTTTTACGTGGCTGTACGGGTACAGTATTGAATACAGCAGGGATGGGAAGTAAAGACACTTCAAGGATGACTGTGGTGGTATTTTTAGGCGTTGGTGGGTGCTGAGTGAAGTGCAGATAATGCTTTAGCATTTGTTGGTATAAAGTTTATTTAGACTTGTAGTCGAGTCTTCGAGCGAGGATTTTTTTATTCCTTGTTTAGCTCAGAGAGAACTAGATTTGTGGCCGATTTCACTTGTTGGTGGTGTTGCTCGTAACGGTGTAATGTTTCCAGGGAGACCAATATCATCTTATTCCTGTGTTCCATTATCTACTTGTTGAATAAGGAACCGAGGACACCACTGATCAATGGGGCTAAAGGTAAGGGCAGAAACGCTCCTCCTTTCTTAACGAGTACTCGTCTCTTATTCTTACAGCACTCTCCTATTTTTACCAGTTTGCGCAACAACTGCTTGTGAGTACGTAATTTTGTCTTCTCTGCCTTTTTAAACGGCACCCTCCCTTTTAAAGTGTTGTAGGCACACTCGCAAACTGAGTCAATGTTTCTTGTCTGCGGTTTTCAACAAGACGTCACGTTGCTGCACACAACAGAGGGGATTTTTTTAACACATTGTAACTCATTAAATTATCTTTAATCGGGAGATGTCGCTGTTTTTATAGCCTTTGCATGGTAGGTACACACAGCAGCCGAAATTTTTGCGGGTTATATATCAGAACCATTCGGGTGTACTTTACTTGAAATCTAACAATACCCTTAGCATCAGTGTAGGCCTCCTGTAAAACATGTGGGTTCTAAGGGCAGGCCTGGCATTCAAATTGCTGTATCTGAGCTTTATCCTTGAGATTTGTAAAAAGCACTAGATATTGGGCGGTTAAGGAAATTTCTCTTTGGCCCTTACTTTGGTGGAATATATTTTGTGTGAGGTACATGACGCTAATATTTTGATGATGGCATCCCCTGGTGAAAAGATCGACGACCACTACGTTGACTTCACACATCAGGTCATCCAGGATAATCAGCTGTGGAAGGTCATTACAGTCATCATCCATTTCAGCAAGCCCTTACAGAATATGACACGGTGCCCTGGCTCGTCCTGTTTGAATCCCGGTTGCCCTAAAGCATAGTGCCAGGTGATTTGATCAAACTTAAGATCACACATAGTGTCCAAGTTATGGATAAGGTCGGCTACAAAATGTGACTTTCCACAGCCGGGTGGACCAATGATGATGGCTGAAAATGGATGTTTCAACTTGTCCATAATGTTTGAGACTCAACTTATAAGCCAAATGAACTTGTATTTATAAGATAGGAGGGAGGCGTGTTTGGGTGTAAGCGTTAAAACACAAACATAATAAATTTAACATATTTAATTGCATTAATAAAAGTTTTACAAACTAGCTCACACGATGAAAAACAAACTTGGAATATTTATTTACACAAATAAAAATTTTAGAGTATTTTTACAAAATTAATGTAGTTCACACCACGAAAAGTATACATGTTTTGGTGTAAAGGACAAAATAATCAATTTCTTGATGCTGTAGCGGAAATAGGGGCCTTGGTACTAAATAGCGCGGAAAACAATCAAAGTCCAATTTAAAGAATAATTATATATATATATATATATATACAGACAGATGGCTTCTATTTAAAATATGTATAAGAAAAAACAAATAATCACATTTGACCAGAATTAAAAAATTAAAAATGTACAAAAAATAAATATATATAAACAACTAATTATATTTGACTAGAAATAAACAAATAGGTGAAGGATTGTACTGGTAGATAAAAAAATATAAAAATTATCCCGGGTGCATAAAATAAATCAATAAATTAATATGCATGTTTTCATGCAGAAAAAATATGAAAAAATCTCAAATCTTTGAAAAATGGCATGTCAATGGAACTGTCTAGAATGAAAGAAAAAAAATGTTCAGCCAGTCTAAATTATCATATTTTTGTCGTGGCAAGCGCGTTTACAAGGATTCTGATACCCAAAGGGCAAAGTATTAAAATCATCAGTCAACCGTCGTTTGGTTTACACGGGCCAATATACTATATATAATCTGCTAAATGGTTCATAAAATCTCAAGACCTATACATGCAATTTTATGCGGTATCAATATGTACCTTTACGCAGCCTGTTTAGTGACCATCACCTTCAAAACGTCAAAATTAACATCGTTCCGGTTACTGTAGTTTATGGTGATCCAGTGAATCTTGCCCATCATGTTTGTTTTGGCAAGTTCGCCCCCAACACAAACTCGGTACGCGTAACTCTTGGGGCCACCAGATACAAAGGTGCTAATATAGCTTCCCGGCGCGTAGTCCTGAAGTTCACCAGTGAGGTCACTCAAAAAGAATCTGGTCGGTGGACTCCAATCGCCGGCGCGTTCAGTGAATATAATTCTATCTGTATCGTGATACAAAACGCGGTTCCCCAATTTTTCAAGGATATTGTATAAGTGCAACCTAGCCATAGCAGTCATGTATCATGCCACCGCAACACTCATGTTAGGGTTATGGCGCAACTAGTCACGCGCATCTTTGTAACATCATCATTAACATCATCATTAACATCAATGACGCTGCCCATGGTGATGTACGGATACGTCAGGTACTTGTGGATTCCCTGATAGTCTTTGACAACGGCTACGTGGCTTCTTGTTTAATTTTCAAAAAGTATCAATCTGCCCTCTAAACAATCCACCAGAACGTGTCTGACGATCTTAAACAGATACATTTTACTCCCACACTTCGTGTACTGCTTCAACGGTGTTGACTTTCTCGACGGCTTTCCGGATCTCGTCAATCACCCAGACGCCTGTCAACCAGCGATCTTTCTTGTCATTGTGCTGACATGCACCCTTGGTTTTTCTCCTCCCCTCATTTTCAGCACAAGATGAACATTAACTTGTCGTGAATCTATGTAGGCTATACAGGCATGAATAAATTTCGTGGAGGCGTCACGGTAACTTTGGCTATGCCTTCTACTTGAGCTACAGACGGACAATTTGGTTCCAAGTGAATTTTATGGTGGCTGATAGGATATTTTTTGTACTTGCATACGTAAGGATACAATGAACACACATCCAAGTACTTGATCTTCTCTCCACAAGAAAGGTTTGCTTCGTGGAAGAACTTGATACAATATGTACCCCCGCCAAAGAATGCGTCCCTGGGACTGAGGGGCTCCTTTCTTGTGCTGGAGTACAAATTGTTTCAAGTCCTTGCCTGTACGTTACATCACATTAAACATATACTCCCACATTTATACTACCATGTAGCCGGAATTCTTAAATTTTTCCAAGCAGGTCATGGTCGCTTCATGGTCTTATGTAGCTGTTTTTAATGGGGTGGTCCTGTCAGGATAACAGAGAGGTTACCCAGGCCAACAACAACCCCAAAACTGGAAGACAGTGGTGGTATCTAAAACTTTAACAAAGCCGTCTACACGTCACCCTAATACATATTCCTCACGGCCACTGTCCGCATGAAGCATAGAGACACGACGATGGTGGACCTCCCAGCTGAGCCATTGTACGGCGATATACGATTGTTGGTGTTCACATCAAAAGCCACCGCTAGATATGATACCAATGGTATCCTCCTTAAGGTGACTTTTGCGGTAAATCAACATGGCCACTCCTGCGATCATACACGCCTCTATGAAAGGATCCACCTTGGTTATTTCCATGGTCATGTCTCTAAATTAGAGGCAGGCCTTCCATGGGATATCTTCAGCTTTCACGCATTACAGTTCCAACTCACGGTTAAAATCAAAGACATTATTTCCTTTGACCAGCGTGTCATACCACTTCTCAGAATGCTCCTTAACCTCAACTGACATCTCACCAATGCCATAGTCCTCCTTTGGGGGCAAGGAACCTTTATACACTGCGTTTTCTTTTTTATTGAAAAAATGGGGGAAATATCCCTTGGCCAAGGACTCGTCAAAGCCGAATGTTTTGGGCATCTTGGACAACGTTATCGGGAGAAATTTCAGAGAGTCTATAAAGTTGAGCGGGCCATAACGTATGAACATGATTTTCCCACTGTTCATTATGAGCTCTGGAGTCCATTGGTTTTACCACTATCATATATTTTAGAACAAAATTTCCATCATAACCCTTAGCATTTTGAGCCAGGAAGGTGATGTTCTTAAATTTTATTGATTTAATTTGATCTAGAAATCCGAAATATTGAGACATTGTGGCATCACCCTTGAATATGCAAGTCATATCACCCCCACATTCGGTGCAATTATGGTCATTTCCATCATTATGAAGGCAGGTCTTTCAACACGTCTGCAGGACACAGAGGTTAGGTTCCTGCAAATACGTGTTTGCCGCACCTTGAAGAATCGTTTCCTGTATGTATTAAAAATCATAGAATACAAACATGAAATTGCTCTTTTCCAGTGACAGCTTGGATCCCAATCCTTCCTTAATGGGGATATAGACGAAAAAATATTTATGCAAAAGACAGAATTTCTAGAAAAGATCCTATGCAACTTCATGGTTGAAGAAAGTGTTGGTGAAGACTCCACCATGTTTAAAAAGGTTAAAAAAAAATCTTGAAGAACTACGTAAACAAAATTGTGAAAAGGTGTGTCGTCTTAAGAAGACGTTAAACGGGCTAAAGCAAGCGAGAAACATCGTAAATTATGATTCATCCCTTCACAGGCTGATCCTTGCATCTACATTATGATTAGAGGGGGAGAAAAAATTCTGGTTGCAATTTATGTAAATGATGTAATTATGGCATCAAATAGTCAAGAAAAATTGAATCATATAAAGAAGGAGCTGCTGAACGAATTTGAAATGAGAGATTTGGGAAATCTTCAATATTGTCTTAATGCAACTTCATGGTTGAAGAAAGTGTTGGTGAAGACTCCACCATGTTTAAAAAGGTTAAAAAAAAATCTTGAAGAACTACGTAAACAAAATTGTGAAAAGGTGTGTCGTCTTAAGAAGACGTTAAACGGGCTAAAGCAAGCGAGAAACATCGTAAATTATGATTCATCCCTTCACAGGCTGATCCTTGCATCTACATTATGATTAGAGGGGGAGAAAAAATTCTGGTTGCAATTTATGTAAATGATGTAATTATGGCATCAAATAGTCAAGAAAAATTGAATCATATAAAGAAGGAGCTGCTGAACGAATTTGAAATGAGAGATTTGGGAAATCTTCAATATTGTCTTGGTATAGAATTCGACTGTAAAAATTGAACTATTTCAGCCTTACAGAAGAAATACATTGATTAGTTCCTTCAAAAATTTAATATGGAGACCTGTAATCCTGTGAAGACTCCCATGGTTCCTGGACTAAAGTTTACCAACGCGCCAACGGCAAATTTTCCAAACCGTAAACTGATTAGAGCCCTTATGTATCTCGCAACAGGTACGAGACCGAATATTTCACATTCGGTAAGATACTTAAGTCAATTTAATAACTGTTTTTCTAAGGAGCATTGGCTAGCAGCAAAAAGGGTCCTCCGTTATCTTCAAGGTACCAAGGAACTGTCTTTGTTATTCCAAAAGACTGGAGAACCATTGACCGGATATGCTGATGCAAATTGGGGATCATGCTCCAGGGATAGAAGATCGTACATGGGGTACTGTTTTAAGTATGCAGGTTCAATAATCAGCTGGAAATCCAGAAAACAAGGAACCATTGCTTTATCTACTCAAGAAGCTGAGTACTTGGCATTAACAGAAGCGGCAAAGGAGGCAATGCATTTGAGGCAACTGCTGAACGACATGGAATCTTCTCAACAAGCCATCCAAATCTTCAATGACAACATGTCTGCCCAAAATTTGACAAATAATTATATAATAAGTTCCCGATCAAAGCATATAAGTATAAAATAACACTTTATTCGTGAGAAGGTAAAAAATGGGGAAATTGTTGTGACATACAAGCCTTCTGAATCCATGGAAGCAGATATTTTTAAAAAGGGCTTGGCAAGCCTCAGACATACCATGTTGAGCCAAGCTGTTGGACTACATCCTCGGCTCTAACCAGTGAGGGGGAGTGTTGGGACTTGAGTGATTCCGTCCACTCAATAGAGCATTTTGTAGGTGAACCTTGACAACAGGAAGAAAGTCACTGCCTTCTAAATGTTCCACTGTGTTTTGTTTTACTTTGCTTTGTCCTACATTACAAATAGATAATCTGTGTTTTTTATGATCAAGAATGTAAAAACCATCAAGAACAATTTTGATTTGTGTTTAAGACATGTACACTGTATTCCAACCATTAATTGATGTTTTCATACCATTTCTAAAACATTTCTATTTCTTTTAGTAAGTAAAAGAACAGGCCTCAATGTAAAAAAACTTATCCAACTTACCTAGAAAAATTGTACTATTATATATTAAAGAAAAGTTATTAAGCAAACAAAATATTTCTAAGATGGAAATATGTCTGCTTTCCAAGAATAAGTAATCTTACTGTAACTTGTAGTATTAAAATTTACAACAAATCAGAAAAAAAAAATGTTTTCTTCGGGGGCTGGTTTTGGGTTCTTCGCTACTCTAGTTCTTGTGTCATCTGCTGATATGTGCGATCTCATTGTCACATGAGGCTTGGGTTCCCAGGTGTTTAGACTAGGGCCGTGAAGTTTGATAAATAATAAAGATGAGAATTGATGGACTAATAGGCTGGTTCTTGTTGGAGTAACTATTATATTCATAAAACCTTTCTCCCATTCTGTTGAACCGCAAGGCATTATTTTTGAACATTTCATCAGCTCTTTAAGGGCATCAGGAAAACGTCTACTACTGTCCAGGTAGTCACAAAGCCCATTTATTTTATTGATTTACTTGAACTTATTCCAAATCGTTTACAAATCCGTTCTACTTCTGTTTCGCCATACTTGACTGGAATATTTATTGACCAGTAATCAGATTCAAGTACTTTTAGGTCTTCCAAAAGTATCTGACACTCTTCTTCTGATGAAGATTAAGTTGTTGAAAACAACCGAGATTTGAGATTACTAGCCACACTTGAAAGCAATTGTTGCTCATTAATGGTTACCATTATTCTATTGTCTATTAAAGTTACTGAATTGAACTTACCCTCTTCTATTGCTATTTTATCCTCTGAGACTCTATTACCAGGCTTTTCTTTTAATGATTCTATAAATCTTATGGAACGTCATATAAGTTTGTCTGCGAAAACCACTGAAGTTTTTCTTCTTTGCAAACTTTCAGAGAGCATAGATCATTCTGCTAGTATATTATACATCAATCCTAAGTCTAACAAGAACTGACGAGAAGTAAATTCTTTTTAATAGGCCTTCATACATATTTCTTTCCGGAGATGTTCTCGACTTTCTTGTGAAGCCTTTAAGAAGTGGCTCGCTAACGCTTCATAGCTGAAACACACAGCTGAAACTGTTCTGAATGAGCTTGCTACCCACCTAGTACTGAGTAGTCTGCCTATTTTATTTATTTATTTGTCCAATTCAACCACACATTCTACAAGTTGATGTTGGTTCTTGGGCGAAGTGATGTACAAAGTGTACAGTTTATCCGTAAATGAATGAAAATTATTTACACCAGCTACTTCATCTACAGCATCTGCAAGGGCGAACTCCAACCTGTAATTCATGCAATGCCAAATAATTATGTTTGGATATAAAGATAAATATCTCTGTCCCACGCCATACTTTTTCCCAGGCTTTACACTATCCCTGTCACTTGTAAAAGACACTAGATTTTGCTTCAGATATTCATGATCAAAACCATGCCTCTCAATGCATTTGACAACAGCGTTAAATATTGTTTCAGATTTTTTATTTTAAAGCTCAACCAAATCCAAAAATAAATTGTTTGATATATGTTCCTTACTGATTAGACATCTTAAATAAATAATTAGCACAGATTTTTAACTTAGGCTAGTATATTCACCGATAGTGAAGGAAATTTTCCCCGATAGTTCCTTAATTTTATTTACAATTATTGATTTCATTTCTTTAGAAACATGCTTTATGATATCAGTTGCACTAAATCTAGAATGGAGGCCTATCCCAACATCCACCCCATTTAGTTTTTGACCATCTAGCAAACCAAAGTGGTCAGAGTAAGGCCGGTCATTTTTCGCTAGATAATATTCCGATCCAAAACAGCTTTAGTTGATTCCTTATAAGATGTATTCATAGTATTCCACACTCCCTCCATGGATTGTTTTTTCAATACATCTAAGATAATCTGGGCCGTTGTATGAGCACTTGAATTCTTGTGCATAAATAATGTTTTGTTAATTATTTAAGCTGATACGATTTATTTGAACCATAAAATGTTACCTGGTAAGAACGCCATTCAGTAGACAAATAAATACGTTCTCTTTTGAAAGCTCCCATACTAGTCACTTCAAACCAAGTCTTCCATCCTAGGTAACCGTTTCTGCGGTTGATCCAATGAAATGATTCTTTTTTCCTATCCCACATAACAACCTTCACTATAGTTGACCACTCGCCTTGTGTTTCAGCTAACAAGCAAACATTTTCTGACCCTTCATTTTTATCAGTTTCCACAACAACGTCAACAACGATTTCATTGACGATAGCATCCGTTGATTTACTTGGTACCGATAGAAAATGTTCATTTGGTTTGCTAGAGGGTCCACTTGACTCATCGAGTCTTCCTTTATCAACAGATCACGAAAATAATTAGGTTAATGTTTTCTGTTTGTTTTTAATAGTTTCCATTATTATAGAGAAACTTGTAATAACTTGACAAAAGTGTAAAAACCAATCAAGATTAGCGCTTTGCTGTTGACTTGATGATGACCGGACCGGAATGACTCACTCTCACTCAAGACACATCACCCTGGCACTGGCATAGGTGCAGTGGAGAGGTTGGGGGTGCCTTACCGCTGCGCCACTCCCTCCCTCTCACTCAAGACACATCAGCCTGGCACTGGCATAGGTGCAGTGGAGTGGTTGAGGGTGCCTTACCGGCGCGCCACTCCCTCCCTCTCACTCAAGACATATCAGCCTGGCACTGGCATAGGTGCAGTGGAGTGGTTGAGGGTGCCTTACCGGCGCGCCACTCCCTCCCTCTCACTCAAGACACATCAGCCTGGCACTGGCATAGGTGCAGTGGAGAGATTGAGGGTGCCTTACCGGCGCGCCACTCCCTCCCTCTCACTCAAGACACATCAGCCTGGCACTGGCATAGATGCAGTGGAGAGATTGAGGGTGCCTTACCGGCGCGCCACTCCCTCTCTCACACTGTGAAAACAAAACCTAGCATTCCACTGTCTGTCTTACAAAAATATGTAGGCCTACTTTAGTTGAAACTAAAACTAATTTATGTTATAAATTGTTCATTTTTACTGTAATAGTACGGTAACGTAATAGTAATGAGCTAGGGAAGTGAGCAAAATAATTTGTAACTGTGAGCATAAAACCTGATCTAAAAATATTTGTGACTGTGAGCATAAAACCAAAGTTTAAACGCTGATATTTCTTTATAATATTGGTATTAATTTTGCAAACAAGAACAGTTTTTTTTTTCAAACAAGTCTGGGAGCGCCGCTCCACTACACCCCTGCTACGTTAAACGGCCACTAAAGGTTTGGTTGAAGATGTGATGATTTCCTCCGAGAGCCGTGTCAGTACGGTAAACAGCACAAATTACCGTTTTCACCCTGAAAGTATGACAAGGCCAAACCAGGTGAACTTACTTACAGTGATTTGTGTGGTCCAATGTCCACACCATCAGTTCAGGGTAATAAATATCTTGTATCGTTTAAAGATGACTGTTCGGGCTATCATGTTGTATTCTTCACTGAGCAAAGCAGATGTTGTGTGTTTCAAAGATTTTGCAAAGATGTTTAAGAATAAATATGAATACTCCATCAAGACCCTATATACTGATAATGATACAGTATACTATAGTGAGGGAATGAAAGATCAAATGTTAAAATATGGAATTGAGTTTGAGATGACGGCACCTTATACTCCTGAGCAAAATGGTCGAGACGAAAGTGATACAAACACCATAGTGGAAAATGTACGTTCAATGTTATATCTAAAAGGTTATGCTAACATATTTATGGGCAGAGGCAGTAAACAGAGCTGTTTACAACCTAAGCAGAACACCAACTTCTCAAGCACCAAACTCGACGCCCTATGAAATGTGGAGTGTAAAAATGCCTTTTATGTCATATCTAAGAACCTTTAGCAGCGAGGCATACATGCACGTACCAAAGTTATTACACAACAAACTGATGCCAAAGAGAGAGAAACTCATCCTCGTAAGATATTATGGAAACTCAACCAACTATCATTTGTTGGATTAAAGCAAACGGAAAACACACAGTTTCAAGAAATGTAATTTTAAATTAAAATTAGTTTTATTCCTCAAAGAAACACAGTCCCAGTATTGATAGAAAAGATACATCATTTCGATCAAAGAATTCAGCAGCCCCACAGCATCCTGAACAGTATGATAAATATCCTGGGCACAATGAAGCGAATTACGAGATGCGACCAGGCCTCCCAAATGCTATGAAGCTAACCTAGTGAAAACAGCTATACCACAGACCTATGAGGAATCTATGGGGAGTTTCTATGCAGGGCAGGGTACTTAGGCAATCAAAGAAGAACTGTATGCATGGTAAAAGAACACCTGGGAGCTAGTATCATTATCTCTAGGTAAAAATGCAATAGACTCAAAATGGGTCTTCAAAGTAAAACGCACCGGAGATGGAAACATTTCACTATACAAATCAAGGCTATGATTATTGTGCTAAAGGCTTTGCACAGAAATAAGGGGTCGACTAAAATGTCACCTGTAACGTGGTATGACTCTATACGAGTCCTACTCATCATCGTAGCTCAACAAAGCTATGAAATCATGCAGTTTGATGGGAAAACTGCATTTTTTGATGGCGAGCTCAAGGAAGACATCTATATGTTTCCACCAAATGGAATCAACGTTGACCAAAACCTTGTTTGCAAGTTAAGAAAGTCCAAAATGTTTGGATTCAGCCAAATTACTGCAGATCAATGTGTGAGTTCAATGAAACAAAGGTTTTACTTGCATTGTATGTTGATGATGGGCTGATCATGGCTGAGAACAAAATGGCACTTCAACTTGTACTCAATGAACTGAAGACAACTTTTGAAGTCACAATCAGTGAACCAAAATAATTTGTAGGACTGTAAATAAAACAAAATAATCGGAATGGATCGATATTATTCATCAGACCAAATAATCAAAAGATTCAATCTTGAAAACTCTAAGCTGATCAGTGTGCCTGCTGATCCACATTCACATAGTTAGTCGACCAGACATAATGTATTCAGTTGGAAGCGTGAGTAGATATTTGTCAAACCATGGACTGAGTCATTGTATTGGAGTCTAACGCATCTTAAAATACTTAAAAGACACATCCAGCTACGGCATTGAATTTACAAGGAGTAAGAATCCACCCCCATTAATTGGCTTCTCGGACTCTGACTTCGCGAACGACTTGGACACCCAACGCTCCACAACCAAATACCTGTTTCAAATGAGCAATGGCCCTGTAACATGTGCTTGTCAACACCAATGAACATTCTCCCTTTCCACTACTGAAGAGAAGAAGGAAAAGAAACCTGGTGTTTACTGAAAAATGTTGGCAACCTGATACAACGGGAAAGCCGGAGAGAAGAGAAAGGAGGAAACGTGTTACTTGTAATGGCCGAGCTTATGTGTGGTAATCTTTTCTGTAGCCGGAGCAATATCCATTTATAAATGTTGTATCCTGTGAAGAATAGAACAATAATGCCTTTTTAAATATTAACTGTTAATTTAAGGATGACGTAGGGTAGCAAGTTGTGCCATCGCACAGGACGGAAAAATTCCTAGGGTTGGTGTCAAAAGCTTTGCTTAAAGTCGACAAAAATATCTGCAGAGTATTTACCTACTTCAATAGTGATGTTTGTATTTCACTAATAATTAGCAATATGGCTGCGTTAGTGGTGTTCAAGGAGGTATGGAATCACTATTGATATCCATACAACCGGGATTTGGTTTCAAAATGTAAAGTACCCTCGACAAGTTCAAGCGGAGCTACAATAGACCTAGACCTAAATGATTATAAATCACATCCAAACACTTTGTAAGTTTGAGTCAACTGTCAATCAAAAGTTATATTGCGTATTTTTATTTCTGACAGCTTTGACGTTGATTTGTTGCCATTTTTGAGCAAAATTAACATTTTTAAATTGACTTTGTTTTAAAAGAAGATGGTACCTACGTAATTTTCAATCGACCAATCTAAATAATCCAGGAACGAGCCAAACAATCTAAATCGACTATACCGTAAACAGGCCAAATTTCATGAATTTAGGGTCTAAAAAGCCAATATGGTAGCCCTGATTGTTATTGACAGCTATAGCTCAGTTAAATGATCACTCCATACATATCTTATAAGAAGTTAAAGTTTAATCAACTTTATGCATTGTGCACTATTCACAATTTATCGATTATAAACATTTTCGTTGAAAATAATGTATTTCAACTTCTGGTGCATTAATAGCTATTCTCTATTAGATAATGCGTTATGGATAAATATAAACCCAACCTACTTAACTTCCTTGAATGTCTGGTTTTTTCAAAGTATGTGTCCTAGTTTAAAACTAATTTGGCATAGCTTTAGAGTGCCACTCCATGGTAGTGAGTGTCTGTGGAAATCTGGTTATTGTATTCCCGCAATTTATAATTTTATAAATGTGTGTGAAAATGGAATTATGTGACGCAGATTCGGTGTTGTATTACTACCAAAGTTTATTGTTTCAAGAAAACAAAGACATAAATAAATCAAATATATTTTCAACAGCCAGTATTAGAAGAAAATGCTTAGCTCAGTTTTATAGTGTGAGTAACTTAATGTAAGTAAGGCCGGTTATATCTGGATAACTTATTGTGATTTTACTATCATCAGAGAATTGTTGGTGTATTTTCATATACTAAACTTTTCTAGGAAATAGTACGCATAGAGGGCACGATTATTTAATTTTTTCTATGTAATATCATTAGAAATAAAATATTTTTACCATCTATAGGCCTGCACACAACAACAAAATCAAATTTTCAATTATTATGTTTTGTTATGTTGAAATAGCCTAGTTTATAATAATAATATTTACTGACTTTTATTACTGATAGGTAGATAAAATACTTTTGGTGCCATGTTTTGACATTCTTTTAAATATTTACTTTTTTGAACAAAACCTAACCTTAATATATGTCTATTATCTTATTATTTCCACAACTTATGAAGAGCTCAAATTGATTATAACTGTACCCGGTTATATAAAGTTTGATGATTGTGAATAATTATACAATTAAAACAAAAATCACAAAATAAATCTAGAAACGTAAATATTGTCTTATCTTTTTTATTGCCTTATGTTATTTTCATTATAAAGTTAACTCATTATCAACGGCGTAAAAAGTTGATTCGGGGGTCCATATAAGCTATGTAGGGGTCTATATAAACTCTTATTTGCTAAAGCATTATAGTAGAATATTGTAGTAGACCATCTCAGAAAAATTAGCTTTCACTGGCCTTGCTCGTGATTGTTTGCTGTAGCCTAGATAATGGCATGCTTCAGAAATTAAATTGTTTATTTGATCAATATTAAGTTAGCTGGTAGGCCTACTTAAAATTAACTTATTTTATAAATATTAAATGAAATTTTAATTCATTTATGTGTGGAAGGCTAGGAAGTTTGAGGGTTATATAAATGTAATAAATAACAAATGACGCTAGAATTAGATATTTCCCACCAAATTAGCAACTAGCCCTATGCTAATATACAATATTTCTTTGTGAGGCTCACAACCATTTTCCACTTGTGATCTACTTTATCTGTGTGATAGTTTACCATGTAGTCTATTATTTTATTAGAAGATTTTTTAAACAATATAAAATAACAATACCTAGTTAATCATTTGCTGCACTGAAAAATATGATGGTACGCTTTATCTTTCCCATTTTAGGCTCTCATTATTTGTTATAGAACAATATTTCTATACTGTATTCATTTTATTACATATAATACATAATAGTACATGAAATTGAATGACACTGAGATTTATAAATTTTTATTTACTTTAAATAAATCTTACGCTTGTACATCCAAAACAAAATTTGACAATAATCACCCATATATCACTTTAAATATCGATGAAAATGTGTAACTTTCCCGTGATCCTGTACACTAAAATGACTATAATGTCTTTGAATGATGTAATGATGTTTGCCTAGCAGTGGTTAGCTATATGTTTTAAATACTTTTAATACCAGTAGCATATTTGAGCTTTAATAATTAAAAATCTAATCTATCAATACATTAAAGGTTAGGTTAAACTATAGTATGATTTTGGTAGAAAGAACAGTAGAATTTACTAAAAGAATTTTAGTATAGGTATTCAAACATCAAGGCATGTTATCCTCGGCTGTCACTTTAATAGATACTAGGCTTTTATCAATACCTCTAGAATAACACAAATAATATTGTAAAATGTTATCAATGTTTGCTACAAAGAAATATGTTTGAATTCTCTCTGCTGTTCTTCCAACCAAAATAAGGGTATAGGTTGGGAAAGCATAATAAGGAATAGGTATATATAAGGGTCATTCTCAAATTGAGGGACACATAAATTAGGAACTCCAAAAATAAAAATATAAGGAAAAGTATTATTTATTGCCTGATTACACAAAATTTACTTAAAAAAAGTAAATAATAGTACCAGCAGAGCTTGATTTAACAATTTTCTCGTGTTTTTCTTAGTGGCTACCCACAATCCATCACCTCGCATCCACTGATTGTGTATAGTACATACACACACATTGATTGATTGTAGAGTTTGTGAATGATAATAAATTGTAGGTTTAGTCCCACAAACCATTTACTAGGGAATACATTTCACACTAGATAAAGGGACAAAAATTATTCTAGCAGTCCATATTGCAAAGTTTGATAAAAGCTGTATTAGGTAAAGGGCCTAAATAGAACACAAATAAAGACAGAATAAAAGTATGAACTAAACTGTGTATATTTTCCAGCTCAAGCAATGAAGTATCTTGCCATGTTCTAGCAGATAAACTTAGAAACTATGCAACTACTGTTTCCAGTAAAGGAAGCAAAGATATTGACAACTACTCCAAATCATCTCTAACACTTGCTTCACATTCTAAGAGAGGTAAGCCTTCTCCAACCTACTGCTGTTCTTTAATTCATAGGTACACATTTCTTATAACTTAGCGACACTTTGAGTAAAGTATAGGCTTACTGTAATATATTGGTAAACAAGATTTCACCTACGAAGCTGGGATGTATTGCAACTATTGAGGAGGGCTCGTATAACTAGTATTATAACACAGGGCTTTTAGGGGTTGTCCCTAAAAGTCCCTAATTTTGACATTTTGGTTCCTAAGTCCCTTTTTCTTGATAAAAAAATACTAATAAACCGATAAAAAATACTAAAAACTTTTACAAAAAAAAGTTGGTGTAAGTTTCTTAGCATTTGTTAATTTACATTTCTTACAATAATTCATCTAATATCTGAACGTGCACTGTTTGAGCATATTCATGTTTGAATATTATTAATTTTGGTGCCATTTTATTTAAATTATTGCGCCCAATAAAGTACACTGAGGGGACATTTGAAATCACTTGTGCTTCAATTGAAAGAGGGTTTTCAACATCAGGTCTCATGCTAACAAGTGATAAAGCAGCATTGATTGAAAGTGTAAACAACGCTAGGCTAAACATTTTGTCTGGAATGAAGAGATACTCAAAGTTTATTTAGTACTCACCACCAGTTTACTTTGGTTATGGCCAGAATTACATACCATAGTTATAAGACTTTCTTAGAACAAGACAAGATACACAGAGAAAAGTAGTAAATGATTCGGAAAAACTACCCAAATACCTTATAGAAAAGAATATAGAAAAAACAAAAATTAAAAATGCTGCTGATAATTTTTTTGTTGGAGCTACTAAAGGACTAGCTTCACATGTTAAACGGAAGAACTATTAAGAATTGAGCCTTGTACAAGGGATGTTTTATGCTGTTAAGGCTTCAAGGACAAATGAAAGTGAAGCCTATCAACAAGTAGTTTCAATTGCAAAAGTGATTGAAACGAAATCTTCAAAAATATCACTGTACTTCAATAAACAACCTAAAGATTAAGAAACAAAAGATTAAAACCAAAATAAACTTGCGTTATGTTTAGATTTGAAGGACACACACATATATATATATATATATATATATATATATATATATATAGTACTTAATGTCCAGCATTTAATCTGTTTTAATTTCCACCTTTGCTACCACTACTAATGTCCTTTATAGCTTTCTATTACTGAATTCTTTTTTACACAGATATTGGCTGGCTCCTCTTTGATTTACACTTTGTTAAAATACTCACTATTAGTAAATTTAAAACATTTCCATACATTTTATTGTGACTTAATGTACAAATTTAAAATCTGTTATATTTTTGGTCATTGCTACTTTCATATAGTTAGGCAATACTAAATAATATTTATAGTAATCTGTAATCATATACCAGTAATTTGTAAAGAATATTCCTATTTGTTATCAAGCAAAAGTTTATTAAAATAAAATACAAATGCAACTCATTCCCCATCCAGGAGTTTATCTGAAATGTTTTATACTATAGGGCCAACTTATTTATTTAATAATAATAATAATGAAAATTAATAAAAATCCAATAAATTATACTTTTTGGTGTGAAATCATATGAAACTAAGGACTTAATCATAAGCCATACATAAACATTTTTAAAAATTTAAAACATTAAAACACAATTTGATATGACCCTCTTATGATAAAGTTTATCACACAAATTCTATATACAACTTATTGCATTTTTGTGAGATTCATTAATTTAGAATTTTAATAATATCTAAATATGAAAATATAAAAAATATAAAAAACTTGTAGAGTAATATATTTATTATTTTATTCCATTAATAATTTAATCAAAATTGAATTCAACATGCATTCCAGATGTTCTCTTAGTTGGCAAATAATTGGTAGGGGTTTTAATAACAATAACAAAAAATCTGATTTTGCCAATTATTTCCTTTAACGTGCAAAATAAGTTGGTCCCTTAATGTCCCTTTTTTTGAAAATTTTTGTTCTAAGTCCCTTTTTTAATGAGGTTAAAGTGCTAAAAGCCCTGATAACATGAGTCAAAATCTGACTAATGTGTTTGAACATGAAGTGCAACTGGTTTGTCAGGGGTTGTTATCAAAACAATGACCATTCATTTGTTGTCCGAGTGTTCCTGTGGTGAGGCCAATGTATTCAGCAATGCAGTAGTTGTGTTGTAGCTGGTATATCAGATTTTCTGTGGAGCAGTCATAGTGGGGTATTCCATTTGTGTGAGTCAGCTGTTGACTGAGGTAGAAGGTTTGTGAATTTGGCAGGTACCGCATCTTGGTTTGTTGCATGGGTAGGAACCTTTGGCCTGCCTGATGTTTGTTGTTTGTGGTTGGGTCACTTCACACGTATGGCCCCTCCGATGCTAACCTCCTTATAGGCAGACTAGAGAACAACTTTTTGCAACCACTCTGCTGGATGAAATTTACTGACAATATCTTCTTGATTTGGACAGATTCTGAAACTAATTTATTACAGTTCCTGAACAGGTTAAATAACCAAAGCACCCTCAGATTCACCTGGAACATTTCACAACACCATGACATATTCCTGGATCTGAAACTAAACCTTGATGAGGGAAACGGAAACAGCACAGTCCACACTAACCATCAACACCACCTCCATTTGTTCATGTAGAAGATGTTGCCAGTACAAAGCTGAGCTGACGTATGACATTGGACTGGTCCATCACTCACTTTATACTCCCCTGCCTGGTAGTTTGGGAGGACTCAGCTCTGGCCGTGTGGACACGAAGAGGGTGACTTGTTGTGGGGCTACGAACAGGTGGCTGAGGTTCAGCTCTTAGGGGATGGCCGATGAAGTGATGAGAGTGAAGGTTGGCCTTGGGAGTGCAAGATGGGGATAAATACCATACCCTTTTGCTTACGGTAGAGAGATAGCAGCCTAAACATTGCAAAACAACAGTAAAAATGTTTAAATTCTCTACTTGGCTAGGCCTACACTTGCTGGTACTCCGCAAAGCCTGTGAGTTTCATTTTGGTCTTCAAGAAGCTCTACAACTCTGTTACATGTATTACACAACATTCATTTCAATAGAATTGATACTGTTTTCTGACATTTATTTTTAAAATACTAATACATTATACATCCTATTTGTGGTTCATTTATATAGTATTTTAATTATGACTAATTTCTAAGGTTTTATAATTTTAATACAATTCTCATCCTTCGCCCATGACCTGAGGTAAATTCATTCTTGAATATATTTTTTGGGCTTGTAACACCTTCTCTATAACTTACTATGCATGTGCTATAAGGTATAAAACATGAAAGCATTGGATTATAAGGCTGTGGCGTGTGGTCCATTCTGGACACAGGGAAGCAATGAGGCTACAATAAAGGGGGTCTTACAGACCCTTGTTTAATTGGAAGCTCACACTGTTCCTTCCTTGTTTGTTTGGTTTTTTTTTTTGTATAATTTATAGTGTTATGGCAAAAAAAGGAAGGGGGTGACACAAAATATGCATGGAATGAAGTAAAATAATTTGTGATCTTAGAAATATTACTCAATCTTTAAATTATATTTATAGGCCTATATATAGTAGGTAATTTCAATTCTAATTCATATTAAAAATAATAATGATAATAATAATAAATAAGGATGAATTTACGATTGCCGAAATTTTCTCTTGGGTTTTGGACTGCAAATCAGTTTGACCTTTGGCCTGCCTTTTAACAGCTTTGCAAATATTATTATTATGAGTCCGGATTTATTCTACACGCCATTATCATTAGTAAATAGTAAGGTCAACTATATAGGCTATAGCTTTCCTCCAACCCAACACCTCGATAATTACTAAACACCTTAATAAATATGAGTATTGAAATGTCAAGAATCTAAAGATGGAGTGGGTCTGCCTGTTTTAATTTTTTTTTTTTTGTCAAAAGACCTGGACGAAAAACTATGCTTCAAAATATTACTTATAGTTTTAACACAGCAGCCCTCCTCTTCCACTGCTGCACTTGGTGCATTAATTATTCTACTACTGTACGCAAAGAAACAAACCGCTTCCCTTGGAGGATCAAACAAGCATCAATATTCTTGTAAATAAAACAAAACTTTTTGAATTTTGTTGATAAATACATTATTTTATGATATAGTGCCCATTATTATATCTAGAAACAATAAATGTTGCTATAAACAACCTAGAAAATAATATTTTAACAATATATTACGTATGATTATACATCATTCCTAAATGTAAACTGAGCCACTACTCGCCTAGGGAAATGCTGCTTCCCTTTCCCCATTGAGGGTCGGACAGACCCAGAAACAAACGATCGACGGAATAAAGAGCGATACCAGCTGGCGCTTGTCTGACCAGTCAGTCTGAAAGAGATCTTCTTGCTCTAAGAGCTGTCACCTCAACTATTATTAACATATACGTGTCGGTAAGGTTACTAATTATAATAATTTGTTTTAACTTTAGTTTCCTCTTAATATCTTTATACGATGTTTACTTTTAGGGAAGCGTGCATTCTTTGCTTCAATTGACTAAACACCACTGTTATAAGGTGATATTTTGAGACAGATAGTATCACAAAGGAACCCCCTTACATCTCTCAATGTGCCAGTAAAAATAGACACACTATATGTGAGTAAGATGGTATAGTAGGCTACATCTTTACAAGTATATAATGTCAGTGTGTTAGCCAAGTTGGTTGAATTGTTGTTACAGAAAGTGAGCAGTGGAAGTGTTATTTGAAGGATCCTGAGTGTGTATTTAACAACCTTGTGAAGCCTTCAAGCTGTCAACTGTATGATGAGAAGACCTTATGTCACAGCTATCAAATTGTCCAGAAGGATGTGGCAACACTTTGCAACACTAAGCACAAGAGACAGATTGAAGAACCAATCAGTAAGTGGGGAGAGGGTATTATCACACCTGAAATCTCACAGGAGACAAATTGGAGAACCAATCAGTAAGTGGGGAGAGGGTATTATCACACCTGGAATCTCACAGGAGACAAATTGAAGAACCATTCAATGATTCGAGGTGAAGGCATTATCTTGGCTAGAATCTCTTACTTAACTGTTAAATTACACACCCGCAGAATAGGTAGCCGAGAGAGTGCCAATCAGATGTTACGCTTAGGTTAGATATAGACAAAACTTTTTATAGTCTCGCGACACACAGATGGGCATGTTTTTAATCCTTGTTATGGATACCATATCAAAACAAGCTTTGAACTAATTCAATGACTTTGGGGATCTTAGAAGAAAAAAAAATCCCATTTTTTAACAAGAAATAATTATGATATATGTATATATAGTCTACTATAATTTGAAACCATTTTCAAAAAGTAGCCTTCAATATATTATTTCCCTTAAATACCTTTTTTCTATATAAAAAAAACCAATGTTATTTCATGAAAAACAGTCCACAAATATTAGTTCTAAACATGATCACTAAAGCTATTTTTGAATAATTTTGAAATTTAATAAAATAGTTTATTGTCTACGCTATTATTTTAAATATAATTAAAAACACAATCTCACTTCAGTAAACATAAAACATCTAAATATCAAGTAGAACAAAATCCAACAAACTGGTTTTGCTATAGACCAGGCACAGACAGTTATTCAAACAAAAATATAAAAGCCACTCTTCTTTTAATTTGAGGATGCTTAAAACATAAATATCCATCATCACCTTGGATCTGAAAACTTTCTCGACCAGAATTCTTTCTCAATAAGAGATATAAAAAAGAAAAGTTTAAATATTTCTTGTAAGATAGTAGAGAGGATTAAAAAGTACTCTAAATCATAATCAGTTCATGGTACACGTGGTTTTCACTATTTCATTCCTGTGTCTGAATATTCTATGCAAACAAAGATAATTATTTCTGATGAGAACTTGAGCACTATTTTCCATTTCTCTGGAGACCAGCTAGCTACCTGCAGTCAAGATGTCACAATGTGTATAAATGTGGTGTGTATTTATGACAGTTACTGGTTTTTTGGATTAGTTCATTCAAAACATGAAGAGGAAGGTGATTTAAAAGTGACGTTCATGCACCCTTCCGGCCCTGCACCATCGTTTCACTGACCTCCAAGGAAAGAGGACATCTGCTATGTTTCTATGTGTGACATAATTTCTTGTGTTAGTCCTCCCACCACTAAGGGTTCTGCAAGGATGTACCACCTACCTGAAAGGAGGCTGATTTTGATGACAGTAAACCATACTGTTAAATAAAATACATCTCAGATAAAAAGTATGATTTGAGCACTTTTTCAATCTTGTCACTTAGCATTTGTATCTAGTGCGCTAGAACAATGTTATTTAAATATTCTTATGAAGGTACAAATCTATTATGATGTATAGTGTCTACATATAATTTATTTTAAATTAGCCATGATAGCTATAATATTGTGATTTATAAAATAAGAAGTATCTGGAGAATGTGACCAAAGGATCAGTTGTAGCTGTAATTGGAATTTTTTGTTGGATATTAGTTATTTCCTCTTCAGAAGAAGAATATTTATTGTCACCTGAAACAGAAAATTCACCGTCTGACCCACCTGAAAAATCTTTGTCATTAGAAGCATACTAAAGTATTTCAAGTGCTTTGCTCTTTTACTATTTAATGTATATCATTTTGGCCATAAAGAACCTGATGCATTATCACTCATGTTGTACGAAGCTCCTATAAACATATAAAATCAAAATGTATTGAATAAAATAATTCATAACACCATAACATTTACAACATACTCATGAATGTATGACCGCCCAGCGGCACATTTCTTACTGAACAAAGAAACTTTTAATTTATACTGCCGCTCATGTGTGCACAGCAAACATGCTGACAATATAAAATTGAATCACTTTTAATTTTATTTATTAAAACCAGTAATAAAAATGATGTAACTTTCAAAATCCCACTTTATGTACCCCTCCTGTTTGGTCATTAACTCTGCCAACAAAAACTGATTGGAGATACAGTGTTGAGTTTATTGATCCGGTGCCTAACTCAAACACTTTCAAGCTCAGCCTCTTACCTCGTGACGTTGATAGCGTTATCTTGAGCTCCTTCAGGCATACTGGCCCGATATATGAAATGTGCTCTGTCAACAAATATCCACAGTTTATTCTTGCTGGGAGTCAAAGCAATATTAAGTTAGGTAATTTCTGCCTTTCTCTGGTCCTTCTATTAGGTTTCTATTGGGGAAGTCTTCCCTCTATATCAACATACTCTATGTTTGTCAAGAGTTTATCGACCACTTCTGACCAGACACTCCTTTCCCAGATTACAGGACCAGGGATGGACCTTGAGTTTCAAAATAATTCTCTAAAATATATGTCAAACTTCCTTAGATTTGTACTTAGGACAGTCTCCTAGTTTCCTCAAAGTATTCCTCCACATCACACGGTCCATAACTATGGAGGCATTTACATTGGAGGGAGGGGCTTGCATTATTACATTTAGCTTCACATTCTTCTCATCTTTATCAAATGTGACCCCACCTCTCCTTTCTTAACACTATCACTGCTAGCGCCTCCTCCTAAATGGTCAGGGCTACCTTCTGTTGGCACCCTTAGGTTTCCACACATTAAGCTGCGGCTAGCTGCTTACACTACTCTGGGAACGAAGGGCCCCACTGGTATTTCCCGCATTGGCAAGATTGAAAGCTTTCTTCCTACTGATGCTTTTCAATGTCCTCTGTACCGACACATGAAGAAACACTTCCAGACTCGCTGGTGGCTCTTATAAGGCACAAAGATTATATTTGGCCTTTTATATTCCTTGCCTTGGAATCCTACTAACATTCACTACCTTCTTCTGTGTGATTGGGGTCTTTAGAAGTTGGGAATGTAAGGTCGCAACTCCTAAAGCCCTCATTGTACTTGTGCCACCGTGATACTTAGGTAGCAAGCTAACTTCTGGCTGTCTTCATCTCACATCAATCAAACTCCCTGACTCTCATCAGGTGTCTGCCAGCCTTACGTAACTCTCTAGTAGCTCACATCTTTATCACTCGCTCAAACAAACTACACTCACATGTAGAGCTCAGAAACATTCATACACTTATATTTTTATTATTTCTCAGACAAATAGGCCTTTCATGGGGACAACAACTTTAATAAGCCTATAAAACAAAACTTCTCCATCAGTATCGATCACTGATAGGCTTAGCCAAGGCCAGTCATCAACAACCACAGGCCAGATGGCCTCTGATAGGTCCAGATAACAGAGAATATTGTTTATGCAACAACCATTCTATTATATTGATTCCAGAAGATTGTTGGGTTGTTGCAATGACAGCTAAAATATTTGAAAAAGTTATACTCAGTTAAGTTTAAATTTTAATCTCAATCAAGTGCACTGTGAGAGATTTTCCACACTGGTTTCCCCATCGTCTCTTCAACAAAATACTGGCACATTTCTTTCAAATTATAACACTAATCCAGTGTTCTTATAATGAATGGTGCATATATTTTCACACATTGCTGTAGACAAGACTGCTAGAGTAAGATATTTCATTTTGGTGGAAAACACAAACATTGTTATAATATTCTGAAAATTGAAAAATGACATTTGGACATGGGGATCGAACCCAGGACCTTTGGCTTAATCTGATAGCTCGTGATATTAATATAATCACACATTTGTAGCCGACGATTTCAGCACGTCCATCATAGACTCTACCTTAAAATATGAGTGAAGAATGACCCTGGGCATGGGACGAATCCTGGATAGCTCAGTGGTCAGAGCATTGGCGTAATAATCCAAAGGTCCCGGGTTCAATTCCCGTGACCAGATGTTATTTTTCAATTTTCAAAATATGATATCTAGATGGAGTAATTCCCACTAAAAGCATAAATAATAGCTTTGGCTATTCAATCCTACAAACAATGTTGTTAATCTTGCATGATAAAACATATTTTGAAATTGGCTTTAATTCATGATTAAACAAATGTATATTCTTCCTAAAAACTTTATTTGTACACTATTATAAAGCTATAAAGTTTGTAGAAGTATCGTTAATTGTTTTCCTCAGGTTACGTCCAATCATCTGAGAGCCATCAGGGGCCCCAATCCTCAGCTAGACCAGAATCTACCACTGGTTGCTTGTTCAAGACAGCCAAGGAGGAGCTGGTGAGAAAACACACTCATTTACAACTCACCTCAGACCAGGCAAATGTCTGTGCATTTCATTGTCATAATCTCGTTCCCTGATGTAGTGTGGAGTGGTAGCTTATCATAATTATAAAGATAATACTGTATTGTGATTGTTATAGTATTCTACACGCTTACTAAGAAAATATCTAAATATTGGATTCATAATATAAATTATAAAGGTAGATGGAAAGTTCCATCACCTTATCAAGATTTAATACAATTTTATGAGTAGATTTTCAAGTATCTACATATATTTTCAAAAATTATTTGGAATTATCTACTAACAAATTACATCACACATTACTCTCCTTGTGTCATTTAACAATAAAACATACCTTATAATAAGTTAGAGAAAGTAATGCTATAACATCTTGGCAGAGAGTTTAACATAGGGAGTTATTATCTTTTTCATCATAAGAAAACAGAATATAAAACTGCCCCTGTTTTTTGTCTGCCTATATGGTGTTATTCACTATTTCATGCATATCAAATGCATGGCTTAGTTTTTTATTTGTAACCATATAAATCTTACTTGTTTTAAATTTGTTAGTTACAAACTATAATGTGAATTAAACATTTTTAGAGTGAGAAGAACCAAAACAATAATGTTCCATTTTTGACATATCATTGACAGAGATAATAACAATGGCGAGTGTGTCTTGGATACATCAATCTGTAGCTCAGTTTAAAGAAAGATTAGCCAATACTAATGTACCGCTGCCCAGCGGACGCCCGAATGTACTAATCGTACATCCTTTCCAGAGAGGCTCTTTCCATGTCCCGATGAGACATAAAGGTGTTTGTTCCTCCTTTTACTGCGTTTGTCCTTTATGTTTTTACCTTTTACATGTTCCTATCTATGTTCCTATCATTCTTTACAATTTTCCATTTTCTCCTTTTTGTTTTTTTTTTTGTTTCCTATTTTAGGAAGTTGAGTTGCGCATTTCACACTCCTCCCTGATGATTTCCGATAGAATGAAACCTAGGTCGGGGGATTGGGTGGTGACAATCGATTTTCTTTAAGAGGCAGCCACTACCTCTTTGTCCAGTGGCAGCAGTGTAAAATGTGAACTGTGTTCTGCTTTTCATTGTAAAAGACATATTGTGTTCTTTGACTATTATATGTTTTTATCCACCTCTCCTCTACCTTCTTCCTAATATAATATAAATAAGGAATAATCAATCTAACTAATGCCCCATCTACTAAGACACTTCCCAATAGTCTGTGTCTCAACGGACGTTCAAACATTTATAGGGAACACAGTTTAGGAAGCATAGGAATTTATTAATATACAACATAATTAATCATTTATTCAAGATAAATCAAAAGATACACATAAGAGTATATTTTAGAGATGGGCCACTCGAATCTACCGAATCCTCGAATCTACAGAATCCTGACAAATATTCGAGATTCGAGGATTCAGTGTTTTACTGAATTTGATGGTCGAATCTTTCACCTCATAAACAAAGCATAATATTTTGAATTCAAAAATTACTTAGTTAGGCCTACTTGAAAAGCAGAACTATAATCCGTAATCTTTATTTTGTCGGACAAAAGAGATTAGCATGAATAAAATAATTACTTAAAAAAAAATTGTTAGGTGTAGAAAATCTTACGTGTCTACTACCCTACCCTCCCACCTCTATGGGAAACTTGGACTCGACCATTTCGGCACACACTCAGTTTTAAAACGTTCACCTCACGAACAATCTTGTAAATATTTAAATGAACACATTAAAACTCTTAGAAAACTGAAAATCAAAACTAGAATTACAAATAAATTTGAAATAAATAAAACAAATTACAGGGTGGAAAACACTGCTTCGCCAAGCTTTACTTAAATCAAAACTTAACTGATTAACACTAACTGTTGTTAAGCAACTTCCAACATCTAATGCTTGAAAGGCTTCATAGAAACAAATAGCGCCTCATTTGCCACCTAACAAGCAACATCCCATACAGGGACAGCCAATTAAGCTAATAGAAACATAATGAACAAATAACCCTAGTAAACACACAAAGTCGTTAAGCGATTTTTGACAAGTAAAGAGAGACAGGCTCCTTCACAACATAGTGCACTTCATCTGCTAACAAATTGGTTAGAAATTACTTTATCCCGTGGTGAGGTGCTAGCTCCAACGTCCGAGGGCCAGCGACAGATCCACCATCTTGTGGAACTTGGTCAGGCCGGTCACGTGCGGATGATCCCCGAGCAGAGGGCAGAAAGTTAGTCATCTTTCAAGTTAAATATCATCTGTGGTACATTTTCTGTAGACCAGGTCATCCATATATATGTGGATCAAAATTAACACATAACAAGGAAATGGAGAGGGGGAAGGTTGACCAATCCAATACACAAAACGTCAGAAAGAGGTGCCAAGTAGAACAATATTATTGTAATTTGAAAGGTGTAAATGTAACTCTACTTTCTTTTTTTGTTTGGCCCAAGTCAAATGAAGTAGATTGATGTTAGGTATCAGGTGACTTTGAAGAGGGGCGCTTGTATGAGATGGGCCAAGGTGAGTCATTTGCAATAGTTTGGTTACTTCTTGTAGTCTTTCTTGGTGTTCAATATACTTGTATGTGTGGGCTAAAAGCTTTTAGCCCGGCACACTAATAGAGATAAACACAAATTAAAAATAGTATGGTAAATAGCTTGAAAATCTATTGACTGTAATTTTTTTGGTAGACAATTGAATACCATCAGAAAAGGCTGAGTAGCACCAATATAACCTGCTTTGATTGTTAGCTTACGAATTTGAATACAGACCTAACCTATAATCCTACTCTCTAAAAATGTTTAACAAAGCAACTCCCCTTTCCCTAATGAAGGTAGTAACCACTCTCTCGGCTGACAGGGATATTCCCCTCCCTCCAGTAAAACACAGGACAAGGGTATTCTTTAACTCTGTGCCACCAAATTATTGCTCGCGCCAACTCCGGCCTGTAAACCTACTCAACTAGTGGAACTTAAAAGAGATTTCTGATACCATTATTTGATCTTGTAATTCAAATTTGCTATTCGAAGTTTTGAATCAAATATCTGGCTGTTAATTATTCAAAATTATCTGTAATTTCAAATATTCACATATTTCTACCAAATATGTCCATAAAACTTATCCACTAGCAATCACGTGATCACATCACAATCCAAATTTCACTTTTCTACTGAAAATAGATAGTCTGAGCCCCCCCCTCCGCCAAAAAAATTGTGAACTAATAGTTTAAACCTCTATTTAAAATACTATAAGTAGTCAAGAATATATTTCTCACCTTCAATCCATAAATAAAATACATTTAGAGCAATAAATTGTACTAAAATAAAATTATTTTAAAAATAATCTCTCCCTCGATCCAGCAATGTTTCCATGAATGTCCTTACAAGTATGTTTATCTAAACGCAGTTGGTTGTTGCAGAGCATTCATTATCAGAAGAAGGCGAGAGTGAACTCGCCCTTCCCAAGTAAAAACCAACAACATTCCAACTATGGAGCACAGCAAAGATCTCTGGGAGCCCGCAGAGGAGTCTTCAACAAATTTGTTTCGCCTGTTGCGTCTTCAACGGAAGAGTGAGTCTACTTCTTGTTTTACACAATCAGTTTGAACAAAACTATTTTGTGTGTTTGGAGAATGTGCAACACTTGAAAATACCTCAATCTTGCAACATTATATATTAAAGCTAATGCATTTTCTAAATTTGAGTTTAATAAAAAAAAATCTTAAAAGGCATCCCTTCTTAGACATAGGCTCTTGCTTAATATATCAATAAATAGTTTAATTTCTAGATTTTTTTTTGTCAAAGTTTGATGAAAACTATTTACTATTGCTACCCCCTGGTCCGTGGGGCTTGTTTAATTTGGTTTATTGAAATTGATTAATTAAGCTAATAATGTATAATGTAATGGAGGATTTAGAACTAATTGATAGAGAGTTTGGCAAAAAGTACTCGTTCTGTCAATGTCCCTACTCAGCAGTCCATATCCTGACTTATCTTTGAGGTTATAACCTTAGCTGGTGTCGAACACCTGACCATCCGGCACTTTGCTGTTATTAACAAACTCTGACCTCTAAGATGGGTTGGATCGTCCTCTGTACCTAACAGGGATTCAAAACTAGGATATTCTCCTCTCAAGTTGGTTAGACTTGGTAGCTGAGTATGTAGAGCACTTTGGACTAACCCCCTAGCAACTGGCACGTACCTCTGACCTACCCCCCTTCTCCTCTCAAGTTGGTTAGTACTTGGTAGGTGAGTATGTAGAGCACTTTGGACTAACCCACTAACAACTGGCACGTACCTCTGACCTACCCCCCTTCTCCTCTCAAGTTCCAAAACTCACCCCCAAAAAGGAGGGTGTTTCCTCCAAGCTACATGTTTTTACAACACACTCATGTTATACTACTTGGCTAAACAACAGATGTTAGAAACACAACCTAGTCTGAATACTCGAGTGCTGAGTCAAGATGGTTTAAAGTGTAAGTTCACTAGGCTTGTCATACTTACAAGCTCTAGATCAACTAAGGCTGCAAGCTTTCATGCCTGTCATCACCCATACATGACATATGAACTCCCAATATCACCTGGAACACCCTAATCATCCTTCATATATTTGTGAATACATACAAACCATGAATTTCTTCATTATGTTTCTTTCATCTATTTGTTCAGCCCTCTTTATTTCTCAGTACTTGGCTCTCAAACACTCCCATTTGCTACAAAGTGGGAAACGATGGTTCACATTGTAACCTTTTCAGGTATTAAGTTAGGTTATTATTACATAGGAACTCAATCAAAGAGAAAGAGTGAATTAAAGAAAAATATAAATATGTTTATTGAGAAAATATGACAACTAAACAAGACCTGGATATCAATTAAATCTTGTTCTGTATTTGTAAGTAATAATTAAACACATATACTACTCATGGGAAACCAATGTTTTCACAGAACAAATTAAAAAGGGGGAGACTTTATTAGCCTTGTTAGCTCGTAACAATTTGTTACCTTTGATAGGTGAACTTACACAACTGTGCAATAAATAAAGATTTGACTAGTCCAAAATATAATAATGTCTTAATCCAAGTTACTCAAATCAAATAAGCAAATCAAATATATTAATATAATAATGATAATAATAATGAACTTAAAAGAGTCCAGGGATGTTATTGAGTCAATCATAATAATTGTTAACAACATGTCAATTTCCCCATGTGACATAAACATGACAATATAAATTTAAATAGATCAGACTTTATGAATCCTTTGGCATTTGCTCAAGTACTCGTCCTGCTGGCAGTAGGGAAAAGATGAGTGTGTTGATGAACTTCATCATTAGACTAAAATTGTGGATGTTCCTTACAGACTCGTTGTGTTTTGGGTATTAGGAGGCCACTACATAGTCTTCACTGACCAGCAGTCCTGACTCCAATCCGGGTTGATCTGGTCCATCAGGGTCAAGGGCCTTGTTGCTTTAAAAATACTTGGTTTATCCAGAGGTTAGGTAATGCAGCACCTTCCCCATACACTTGGAATAGTAAGTTGTTTGGACTCCTGATGGGCTTCAGAGCTGGTACGGCAACCAAGGGATATTCGCAATCCCTGATGTGCTAGTACGCTGGGCCATTAGGCTCTCATCCCGCTGGAACTTTGATCATGGATATTAAGGGTGCTTCACTATATTGGCCTTATCAAAGTCGTCTTCTGAGTCCTTAGTTGAAGGGGTAAATGTTCTATAACCCTGGTTTCTTCTGGATCCTCTTTGTAAAGAGGCAGGATCCCTAAGTCTTTGATGCAGTCTTTCAGCATAGTAAACCCCATGTGTTCATACATTAGGCTGCTATAAATGAAAGGTAAACAGCCACCAGTAGTTCTGAGATCAATGGGATGTCAGCATCCTTGATAGGCAGAGTTCTGAGAGCAGGTGTCGGGAAGTATTCGTTCAACCTCTCCTAATCTTCCAGGACAGTTATCACCTCGGTAGTTTCTTGATTGGCACCACACTGTCACAGTCCCAATATGCCTGGTATAAGGCTTCTTACGATCGTGTTGACCGATTAATACAGATCATCTCGAGTTGTACGTGTTGTTTGGAATGTCTACCAGCAAATCTGATGAAGGCGTACTCAAGCTTCTTTCGACGACTCCTTGTGACCAACCCATTGGTGTGTCCTGACTCAGCATGTCCATTACTGACTGTAAACAATGTTGACTTTGCGAGGATGGTCACCATCTTCCTGGTTGCATTAGCATCCATTGATAGGAATAAAAACAGAGACAAATAGAATAACTGAGCACAAATCAGTAGTTAAAGTTTGTGATGTATTACGCAATGCAGGAAATCGCTATGTTCACTCTGCATTGTGATCACACTTTTTTTTTTTAGGGGGTGGAAAATATCCTCCCATGTAATATAAACATGTATAATAATGTGACATTTAACTAATCATTTTAATATAAATCCCCACACCTTAGGCAAAATTCCTTGGGTATAATGTTTTTAAACGCCTTTTTTTCCTTGACAATTAAAAGACGCCATTGATAACCAAAGTAGCTTTCTAATAGGAAGTTGTAGTCTCTATATGGTTCTCTGCCTATTTTATTTAAAATAAACCATTACTGAGATAATTTTGAAAAACCAGAGATTGATAGATACCCCTTCATCTGCCATTTTCCCAAGATTGTGGATCTAACACAAGTCGGATTGGTCAGAATATTTTTAATATGTTGTTTAAGAAGGCAATAACAACTATCCTATTAGAAAACATGTTACTATGAATGATCTCATCAATAAAGTATAGGACATGTCTAATTTGCCTGTAAGTTACAAGGTCAATATCAAGTGGATTGGCAGGATAGCTTCACTCAGCTAGACATGGTTTTGTTAACAGCGGTCTCATGGACCAGTTTGGGGAGAAACCACAAGAAATAAACATGGACAAGAGACTCGAGAGCATCGATCCCAAGATGGTGGAGCTCATTCGTAATGAGATAATGGAGACTGGGGCCATGGTCACATGGGATGACATCGCAGGGCTTGAGTTTGCTAAAACCACTATACAGGTTATAACAACAATAATACATAAGTATGCTGATGAATTACATTAAATGACCTTCCCTTGTCGTTAGACTTGCATTGCACCTGGTCACCGCTAAGGGTGTGGTCCATATTCTAATCCAAGTGGTGGTTTCTCAGAATGGTCGCCAGTCATAGGACGTGGAGTGACTTAGGGACTTTCCTTCTCGTCACTCAATAAGGCTTCTGACTTCAATGTCGAGTAAAAATACCAAAGGAGGGGGATACCTCAGAGGAGAAAGCACAATGCTTCAGTTGAGGAGGCTGAGGAGGGACAGGTAGCATGTTTAATGTCTTGAGGAACAGAGATCATAGGTTTAAGAGTATTGATGAGAATGACAGGGGACGAATGTGTGGCTCTGCGATGTAAGAGCACTCAAGTATTGACTCTCCAAACAAGCAGCTTGGAGGCTGCTCATCGGGGCACAACTACACATGATAACTTACAGGGTTGAATGCACAGTTAACCTGACAGTTGTTTGTTACATCACTGGAAATACAAAATACACTTACAGATACACCGAGTGGTGTGGGTTCTGGTGTAACATTTGTTAGTAGGCCCCTTGGAAGTTTTCTAGTCAAAAGTAGACTTAATAAAAAAAGCATATGTGATAACTTAACTTCAAAATTTAATCAATCACAAGTATGAAAACATTTTTATGTAGATTTTAGATTTTTTTTGCATAAAATTTCTTAAAAGAATGTTTAAAAAAATTAATAGATCAACTTGTTGAATGTGCTTGGATGAAATAAAACATTAGCTGTTATTTTATTTTAATACCTATTTTTATAATGTTGGACCTAAATGTAATATTTCATCTCATAATCTCAAAATCCTGCTGAATTATAATTCAACCCCCCCCCTCCCCACACATCCATAATCACTTCATCGTTAGAAAAAGTTATCATTTACAAAAATTTGTTTTAAAAATCAGTCACTGAATAGTGTACATTAAATTGACATATCGGTGCCTTATATAATAATACTAGCAGTTTTGACCCATTCTTCACAGGTTAAGAAACACCAAAACTAAATAAAATTAGAACGGCCAACATTCAGCTACCCACTTTTTGATAGTTCTTTGTTTTACAATCCTGAGCTAGCTATGGCAATCACAAACCAAACACTAACTAATTAGTTAAAACTAATTAAACATTTGATACAAATTATTACCTTGTACACAAACTAAGTGCACAAATAAATGCAATCCATCAACAACGCAATCTTTATCATCATGATCACAACATAAAATAAACAAACTAATAGACATTGTTACAGAAATATTTTGGAAAAAAGAGCTTCACACTTCACCAAAGAGCATATGTAAATAATATACTCTGTTACAAAAACATGTTGAATAATAAGTATTGTAATTTTTCATAGAGCATCACAGTTCACTGAGCTATGTCACCAAGACTTAGTTTGTTTTAATTTTTATATTTCTGCTAGTTAGGCACTAATTTATCCTTCAATTTTTAGCTTTGTTATTGCAACGCTAATGGATCCCCATAAAGATAATTTTTATTTTTTGTATTTGTTTATTTTTAGATTTTTTTCATCTGCCTATACAAAATTCAAATTTTCTGCCATGTTGAGAAGTTTTTTTTAATATTCTCTACCAGCCATTTCTCACCCCATATTTTTAAATTCCAAACTTTTCATCTTTTATGTTTATTGTGAGGGGGTCCTTTTACAAACTTGGCAAATTTAAATTTTCTTCCATACCAAAAAGATTTTAAAATAATTTTGAGAATATTTTAAACTACATATTGAACTCGAGATTTTGAAAAATGTTGACATTTTATGACCCCCTGTAACCAAAATTGTCATTTTCTGTCTGTCTGTACCTCGGGCTAGAGCCAAACTATTTTACAGATTGGGCTAAAACCTGGTATCTGGGGTTTTCATTAGGTCCCCCTCCCCCCAGGGGTTTTTTGAATTAGAAATCTGACTCTAAATTTAAGGGTCGTTTACTAAAGGGCGAAAAGAGGGGGGGAAAAAATTCTTAAAATTCGTCCTAACGATTTAGACTAAATTTTATATCCATACATTGTTTATCATTACAAATTAGATGGCGGTTCTCATTTTCTCATGAAAATGACTTTGGGGGTACTTTACACTGGGGAAATTTTCTCATTTTCATTATTTCTCCACAATTATTTGAAATACAAAATAATTTATCATTGTAAAGTTTTAGTACTATTAAAGATAAAAATCTTTTATTTGAAATATATTTTTATAAAACCAAAGTTTCTGAGCTATAAGCAAATATAATACATACTTTTAAATTCAGGTCTTGAAAATGAATTTGATTCTTATGCTCTTTGGAGGACAAAGATATTTCTCTTTTCTCAATTTTTCTGTAACAGTGTTCCTTGTCCTTAATGCCATAGTAAGTAGGTTACAGTGTATATTATTTAATTTATGGTCTTTGGTGTAGTACTTCTACAATAATGAATAGACCTATTAATTTGTTTCACAAATCTTAACGAGGTTTTAGTAAATGTATATTTTAATATAAAAGCGGGAGAAAGTTAGTGCGGGGCACCTTACCATTTATTTATATTAATTTTGTGAATCTTGAGGCGACTTCTTGCTAAAGCCTGCATTTACTTCTTCATTTTTAAATTTAAGGATCAAACCTTAATGGTTATTTAGTGGTAAAGTATTAAAGTAGTAAAGTCTTTTTACCTTGCCAAATTTCAGTTTTCTACCACATAAAAAAGTAATAGTTTCTATTATTTTTGGGAATTGTAACAATCCCTCCCCCCAATATAAACTATTGCTATTAACTCATACTTAAAATTTTTGAATTTTAAAACTAAGATGGTTATTTGGAGTGGTCTTTTTACCTTCATGCCAAATTTGTTTTCTACAACACTGGGAAATGTTATTTGGTTATTAGTTATTATTTTTTGAAACTTTAAATACCTCCACCCCCTTTTCTCCAATTAACTCATAGAAATTTCAAATATTAAGATTTTTTTGCTATCTGGATTTGTTTCTCTACCTCCCTGCCAAATTTTAATTTTCTACCTCATCTAAAAGTTTTTTTTCTAATTTTCTAATTATAGGCCCACTCCCTATAGCCCCCTTTGAAAATTGCCTAATTTTAGATTTTTCTGGTTTCCAAAGGCGAGACCCACTCACTCTTCAATCCCCACCCCTGGGCTTGGCAGGAAGGTGTATATCCCCATTTAACCAGAAAATCTAAATTTATGGAATATGTATATAATATATTTAATAAAATATATGTATATATGGGTATACATAGATATATTAGGAATGGGACCTTCGTAGTCTCAAATCCTTAAAGAAGTTAATTTTAGAGCCTTGATACTGGTTATTGGTGGTTCAGAACCAATTATAATTATAGGACGACCTTAACAACCAAACCCCTGGCCAGTAATTTAATACTTAACTGAATTTAAGAGTGCTATGTTGAATGGATTATAAAAAATAATGTTAACAGTATTATTATTTGCATTTCCTATTAGTCCTAAATTTTTAAGCATTGTCAAGTAAAAAAAATATACTTTTGCTAGAAGTTCGAGTGTTTTTACTTTCATATGGATTTGTTCTCATAAGTCATAACTGAAAGGCTTGAAAAACAATTAAATAGTCACTCGAATTTTGCTGTGTGCTTAAGACCTATTTTTATGGAAACATTCATTTAAAGTTTATAACCTTTAAAAAATCGTAACAATTGAGATTTTCTACTAAACAAAATAGGAATGATATCAGGACCGCTCTTTAGAGATTGGGCTGTTTTCCTGTAGTTAAATTTTAATAATACCTAACAATTATGTCAAAATCAATTTGTATTATTATTTGATGGATCACACATTTTAATATTTATGCATATTGATACTTAATCCAAACAAGGTTTTATTTTTTTTTAGAAAATCAATTAATTGGTTTCAAATGTCAAATTAAGAAGATGTATGTTACACAAATAGTGATAACAAAATGTCAGGTCCACTGGAACTAGTTAGTATTTGTGAGCATTCTAACAATAAATACTAAGTAGATGTGAGAAGTTGTTCTCTCAACCTGTGTTTCAGGAAATGGTTATATGGCCTCTTCTACGGCCAGATATCTTTACTGGACTCCGCCGCCCTCCCAAAGGTATCTTGTTGTTTGGCCCTCCAGGTACAGGAAAGACTCTGATTGGGAAATGCATTGCTTCACAGTCACACTCTACATTCTTCAGCATTAGTGCCTCCTCCCTCACTTCTAAGTGGATCGGAGATGGAGAAAAGATGGTCCGAGCTCTATTTGCCGTTGCTCGGTAAAACCTCCTCACTAGCTCATTTGTAACACATCAGAATAACCACTGTTTGAATTCAGGGATACAAGCTAAGTTAGATAAGTTGATAAAATAATTAAAACATACTATATTAATAGTAGCTGAACACTAATTCACTTATATCAACTTTATGGTCCTTTAGTTTATTTAGTTATACACTTGTAATTTAATTGATATTACATAAGGTCCATTATCTTATGTTAAGCTTGGTTTAGTAAATAACATATTTTTATGGCACTTTAACATGTGTGACCCACTTCAGGACACACAAACATTGGAAAAGGTGTGTGTGAATGTATTTCTATTTGTTCTTGTTTCCAATCCATAATTGTGTTGGTGTTCCAGTAATTTTAATAACAAACTGAGCTAATCATAACTGATTCCATTGAACTGTTTACAAACAATAACTGATATCTCGTGTACGACATTGTGGACTACTCTGAAAACACAAAATAATTATTGATCATGTTTATGAGTCATTTCAGTTCATCCTCTTGTCTAATTACTACTTCCTGAGGAAGATGCTACAATAGCATCGAAATATTGAAGTGTGTGTAAATATGTGTCAGTGTTGTTACTTTTATTTGTGCTCTACCATTTTCCTAATATTCTATCATTTTATTTATCACTAAAAGTTCATCCTCTTGATAATCTTCTATGCATTTGAGATGATCATGAATATTTATTCAAATCAAGAACTAGCATATATGTATTTGAGTTATGGACTTGCCGATTTAATTCAGCTTAAGCAAACAAGATGACTGTACACAGTCTGATTTCATAATAGAAGTCTGCCAACTAAGAAAAGGAAACATTTAAATTACTACATAAACGCCTACAAGCTATTGGTTCATTTAAAAAAACTAATGGCAAACAGTGGTAAACCAATCACTACTACGACACATAGTTTTGTAGGTTGGATCCTCAACCACATTGAATTTAATGAATGAATAGCAGCAGCAGAGAACATCAGACAATACTTTGTGGTGCGTTCTGCAAGACAAACATAGGGTGGTAACTTACCAGAAAAAGAAGTTAAACTGAGCATAATATTTTAATGTTGAACTTTGAGAAGAAAAACAAAACAAGAAAAGTTATGCAAATTTTTCTTCTGTCAGGAATTTATAAACATTTAAAAGCCTCTATTTTAATATTGTCAGTCTTTATTCAACCATTACCAAACTACATACATTTTCCTTAACTCACTTTTGTATAACTCCCCAGAAATTTCTTGACATTTTTAGGATCAGTATTTTTAGTAGCCCTGGGTGAAAAACAGGGAACTAAGTATAACCAAATGGCCAGTCACAGCAATTTTAAATGCTAGGCCTGGAAATAATTTATTTTGTGAAAATAGTAAAAAGATACCTAGTTTTTTAAATTGTATTAATTGTTTTTAAAAATATAATTTTTTTTGTGTATAATTTGTTTGGCTTGTTTTTACATAATTCAACATTTCGCATAACATTTATTATTTTAATTTTAATTGACGACTAGCAATACATATTTAAATGGTATTATCAATATAGAGTTTGAGAGACTTTTATCGGGGAAGCTATCTGTTTGTTTGAAAATTAAGTATGTTAACATGAGTTAAAATCAAATAAAGATGTTAAATGCTATCTGTTTGGTTATATTTGTAGAAAATATACTTTTTACAAACTAATGTGACTACAAAGCAACCAACCAAACTATAAAAATATTTGACTGTACATAATATCTTGAAACTTCAAGCTAGTTATAAAACAAATTAATATTATATTTAACATAGTTGAGCTATTTGTAAGAAGTTACAGGAAAGATGAATGGAAGAACATACTAGGGGATGAACACAATATGGATTTTACAATGAAAAAACAACACAGTTAACACTTTACATTGCTGCCACTGGACACAGTGATAATGGTTACCTCATTAAGAAACTTGATCACTTCTCCCAATCCCCCAACCTAGTTTTCATTCAGCGAAACTTATCGGGAGGGAATGTAACTTCCTAAAAGAAGAAACCTACAAAACACAAAAGGGAGAAAAAGGAAACTAGTAAAGAATGGTAGGACACGAACATGTAATAGGAACAATTAATATCAAGGACAAACACAGGAAATGGACATTGGATGTGAATTATAATATATGTTTAAGATGTAATATTTCTAACAGTACATACTGATAGTGAACAATTATTGAATAATTTATTAACAGCACATCATCAGCAGTATGTGATTTAAGTTTTCAACCTTGCAATAATGCATGTTAAATTAAAACAAACATAAATGAGGAACACACCTTCATTTTCCTAGCACGGAAAAATTTAGCTTTCTAGATACTTTTTTTTTTAGTTTGTGATAATTCATAATCATTGATTAGAGGTTAAATCCATTTATTAATTCTTTACTTATTTCTATTATAGCCCTACTCTCAAATTGTGAATATGAAAGGATGGAGGAAACTTTAAATAGGTTTTAAATTGTAAGAAGCCTTGAGGAAGTTACCGCAACAATACCTCGCTCTCAACAGGCTAAGAACCAGAACACCGATGAAATTTTAAAATTGATTAAAGTCTGTGGTGTGAGGAAATAAGGTGAAACCGTCCTGCCTCTAAAACTTGTCCGTTTCTGCGCATGACGTCAGCTTAGGGGGACTTGCTTTACTGCGAGCATTGCGGGCTATGGCACGTTCTTGAGTTATCTTTAGATTTCAACAATATACCTTGTCTAAATCACTATATAATCATGTAGAAATATGTAAAAATCTTTTAGAATATCTGTAGCTGGAATAATATTCTGCAAAGTGAACAAGCTTGTTAAATTTATCAAACAAGAGATTATATTTTAATACTCAAAATATTGTGGTGCACATGTTAACAAATTTATTCCAATTATTCCATCAACATTATGAAATACTAATTTCAATCAAAATCCTTGACTTGAAAGAATAAAGAACAGGGATAAACCATTATTATTTACAACAGAAGAAACACAAAACAAAATATGTAACCAAAAAAAGCAAAGTATATTAAAAATACTATAAACCGTTATTAAAATAAAAAGACGCTCCTTTGTCATTATTAACATCTAGTATAGAGTTGAAATAATAGGGCCACATCTCTCTCCGAGTTAAAAAAAATCTATTATTGGAAATGGCACCAACGATTGGCTTCCAGTAAGATTTTTATAATATAAATATTTATAGTAGACTGAAAAATATTTAATAGTAGTTTACTGATGAATATTTGGTTTAAGTAATGCAAAATTTTTAAAAAACAATTCTATTGATTTTGTTCAAACTTTTTTTGAGGACTGTTTTAAAAAATTGATGATGATAATAATAATAATATATGTTTATTTTTCTAAAATAAATGAGTATGAGATTTTTATGACAAATTTGAGAAAATTTGAAATTTCTGGAAAATGACTTATGACTGATTTTAAAATGTGTATTTGGGACGGGAAAAACCAAGATAAATAAAAATATATTTATTTTAACAAATTTAAATCATTATACGTCAGTTTGTAAATAAAAGATTTTTGAAATTTTTAAATAAAAAAATGGTCTAAAATGTTTGTTTGAAAGCTTTATTTATAGAGGGTTCATTGTGATTAATACCCGCCTCAGTGGCGTAGTTGGCTAACGCGCCAGTCGTGTTGAGCCAGATCACTGAGAACGGGGAGATCGAGGTTCGAATCTCGGTCGGGTGAACTGAGGGTGGTTTTTCCTAAATGGTTTTCCTCTCTCCCTCCACGCAATTGCGGGTTCACTTCCTCTAAATTCAACCTTCCCAATTCCTAATCCATTAGTGTAATTAGTATCTAAGCGTATAACCAGAACGGGTAGTAAGACGCGGTGCTAAAAAAAATTGTGATTAATAAGGGTGAATGTTTTTCTGAGCAAAACTTAATTAAGGGTAGTTTACTAAAAACATATTTTTTAAATATTTGTTCCAAGCTATAATAAACTTTTACGTGCCACTATCCACTTTCTTGTATCGAGTTCATCCTTCGGAAAACCAAAATATTTAATATTGCTGCCTTTAGTTTTTTGGGAATAATTACTACACCCATACACTGCACAACTAGGCATGATTCCTACCCTTTAAAACATTTAAATACACTAAAGAGGTGGCCTGTTTGCTTGGTTTCCCTCAAGTTGTTCCTTCTACAGCTACCTGACTCCCCCGAAGCTGACTTCACGACAAGAAGGAAGGGTGGGAGAACATGCGCACGGTTTCACCTTATTTCATCTCACCACGATGAAAGTTGAAGTACAACCATTATTTAGCTTCTATTGGGTATGACTAGTTTGGTTATTTTAATCACAAATATAAGAGATTCAATGTGGACAGTTTCAAAAATATGTGCACATCAAACGACTCCTATTAAAAGACTAAACAACGAAAAAAAAAGATTGCACATAGTGGTGACAAAATGCAACAAAAGATTGAAACAAGAGCAACAAAATTTATAAATGTTGCTATTATTGAAACCCAACAAAAGAATAAAGGGACAAAAGTTGATTTATTCCTGTGCTGTATATTTTCACAATATATTAAATCTGCTGATTCTGGTTATGTGTTACAGTTGTCACCAGCCAGCAGTTGTATTCATAGATGAAATAGATTCTCTTCTATCTCAACGAAGTGATTCGGAGCACGAGAGTTCCCGACGTATCAAGACAGAATTCTTGGTTCAACTGGTAATTATTGTTATGATAATGGCTGTAGACTGTGGGAAAGAGTTGTCAGCCATTTTTAAATTTTTGCTGGGTACATGTACAATATCAAAAAAACACCTCTTCAAACTGTCTTAATTATTTGTAGACTTTGGATTATAGAATTTAGATCAGTGAATAATATACACTTTTATAGAAACATATACATTTTTTCTGTGCTCAATTTAAAAAATATTTGCCTATTACTCAGAAAATATTGATTTCAGAAAATATTATTTAGAATAAAAGTTTTTTTTATCTTGAAGAGTCCTACAAAATTGCAACAATGTTATTTTGTATCTCAAATACTTGCACAGATATGACAAGAATCTCTCTCTATAAAGTAGAAATTAATGTTTAATCACTGTAACTATGCTATTTAACAATGAATATTAGTTTTATTTGAGTTAAAATAATTGTAATAATGACTTTAAGGTACAAAATAATGTTTTCAGGATGGAGCAGCAACTGGGGAAGAAGAAAGGATATTATTTATAGGAGCCACCAATAGACCACAAGAACTGGATGAAGCAGCAAGGAGACGACTAGTAAAGAAACTCTACATCCCTCTACCAGACCAGAAGGTAATACTGGTAGCACTAATAACTATCTTCCTCCCTCTACCAGACCAGAAGGTAATACTGGTAACACTAATAATTATCTTCCTCCCTCTACCAGACCAGAAGGTAATACTGGTAACACTAATAACTATCTTCCTCCCTCTACCAGACCAGAAGGTAATACTGGTAACACTAATAACTATCTTCCTCCCTCTACCAGACCAGAAGGTAATACTGGTAACACTAATAACTATCTTCCTCCCTCTACCAGACCAGAAGGTAATACTGGTAACACTAATAACTATCTTCCTCCCTCTACCAGACCAGAAGGTAATACTGGTAACAATTATCACTATCTTCCTCCCTCTACCAGACCAGAAGGTAATACTGGTAACAATTATCACTATCTTCCTCCCTATAACATAAAAGACAAGTTTGAGGGAGACCTAGAAAGGCATATGGGAAACGAGTGTCGGATAGTAATGGGGGATCTGAATGCATAAGTAGGGAAAGAAAGGAATTGAAATGATGTTAGGGAAAGAAGGATTGTGAGTTAGGAACAAGGAGGGTAGAAGGCTGTTGGAAGGCTGAAGGCTGTTATGTTCAAGAAATAAAATGATAGTGGCAAACAGCTGGTATAAGAAGGAAAGAGAAAGTCATAAGATCACTAGATAGAGTTGGGATGGGAAGCAGAAGTCGGGTATAGACTGCTCTCACATGGATGAAGAAATGAAAAGGTAGACCTTAAACATCAAGGTAATACCAAGCATGTCCTTAGATAGTGACCACAAGTTGTTGGTGGCAGACATAAAGGGATGGGAATGTAGGAGAAAGCAAGTAAGACAAGAAAAAAGAATAAGGGTGGGGAGGCTAGAAAATGAAGAGGAAAGAGAGCTGTACATAAGACAGACAAGAAGCTTAATACCCAAGGATGAGATGCAAAGTGTAGAGGTTGAATGGGAAAGGTTTAAGAACAGTCTGATAGGAGTCGCAGAGGAAGAATATATGGAGAAGAAGAATAGAGCAAAGCGAGTTGTATGAGGAGCCATGAAGGAATGGATGCAAAAATCGACAGAAGTGCTGGAACTGGACGTGGAGGGAAGTAAGAAGGTTTTATAAAGCCAAGTAAGGAAGAGGTAGAATAAACAAGAAGTTAGAATGATAAATGAAGAAGGAAGAACATTGAGGACACAAGAGGAAGAAAAGGAACTATGGATGAGCTATTTTGAGAAAATGTTCAACCTGAAAAAGAAAAGGAATGAGAGTGAAACAGAGGAGTAGGAAGAAATAGCAGAAGCGGAGGAAAGAGGTCCAACATAGAAAGAGGTGGAGGACGCATTAAAGAGGATGAAACAAGAGACAGCAGCCGGTGTGGACGAACTGACTTTGGAAATGCTTAGAGAAGCAGGTGAAGTAGGTATATAATGGTTAGACAGGGTGTTGAGAGTGGTTTGGAAGGATAACAAGGTCGCGGAAGACTGAAAAAGGGAGTTTTAATATCTATTTTCAGGAAAGGATACAGGAAGAGTTGTACACATTATAGGGGGATATTGCTGATGTACCACTGTAAAATAATAGAGGAGAAAATACTGAAAAAGAAAATAAGAAATAAAATGAAAGGAAGGTGGAGAGAGGAACAGCCCGGATTTAGGGAACAGACAGACTTAATCTTTGCAATATGACAGGTGATGGAAAGAAGGTATGAATATGGGAAGGACTAGGTAATGTTTTCCTACTTAAACTATTTCCAAACCTCAACCATTTTGCTATAGAAAATAAGAATATGTGGTCAGGAGTTTAGGAAAAAACGAACTTGTGTATTTGCAAGGAGAAAACACTAGGCAGGGTGGCTAAAAGCATGTTAAAATATACAATCAATGAGAAAACATTAGGCAGGGTGGCTAAAAGCATGTTAAAATATACAATCAATGAGAAAACATTAGGCAGGGTGGCTAAAAGCATGTTAAAATATACAATC
>CABFWO010002334.1:74347-107719 GCA_902155825.1 Timema genevievae
CAGCTATGTTAGCTGTAACTGCTGATGGTAGGAAGCTACCCCCATATGTAATTTTAAGAAGAAAAACCCTTCCGAAAGAAACCCTGCCCGGTGGAATCATTGTCAGGTGTCAAGAGAAGGGGTGGATGACAGCAGAATTAATGTGTGATTGGCTAGCTGTCGTGTGGAATAGAAGGCCTGGAACTCTTCTAAAAAAACGGGCAATGCTAGTGCTTGATGCATTTAAAGGGCATCTTACTCCAGATGTGAAAAATAAAGTCAAGGCAACAAATTCAGATCTTGTTGTTATTCCAGGAGGTATGACTTCACAACTACAAGTCCTTGATGTGGTTGTGAATAAACCCTTCAAGGACAACCTCCGAAGGGAGTATTCAGACTGGCTTTTGTCAGGAGATCATCCCTTAACCCCCAGTGGCAAAATTAAGCCTTCGTTGAACCTGCTTTGCAAGTGGATATTAACTGCTTGGGGAAGGATATCTGCTGAATCCATTGTCCACGGATTTAAGAAGTGCTGTCTCTCCAATAAAATGGATGGCACAGAAGATGATATTTTGTGGGAGGACCATGCAGAAGAGACCAATGAGAGTGAAGAAAGTGACACTGATGAGAGCAGTGATGAATAATTTTTCGTTCCTCTTAAAGTGTTATTTTTAGCCTATTTTTTCAGTGATCACATTTTAAGTGTATCATTATTTTTTAATTTCCCAATGGTCTCATTTTTAGTGTAAATAACTTACCTTTTTTTTCCCAATTGATTTAATTTTGAATATGAATAACTTACCTTTTTTTTCCCAATCGATTTAATTTTGAATATGAATAACTTACTTTTTTATTTCCAAATTACATTATTTTAAGTGTAAATAGTGTGGTTTTTTTCTCTGAAAGTAATTTTATATAAGTAACCTAATTTTAAGTGTAAGCCTCTACCAGTAAATAATTTTTCTTTTCAAATGATTTAATACACACTGATCATATTTAAGTGGGAATATTGTTTTTTCTCTGAAAGTGATCGAAAATTTAGGGTGCGGCTTATATTCGGTGGCGGCCTATTTTCGGGCCAATACGGTACTCTCTACCAATCACTCTACTCCCATTTCACCTGCTGCTCTTATCATTTGCACTGGATGTCTATTCGCTCCTGGTGCCTTTTCCTTCATCTTTTTCAAAGCATATTCTACCGTCTACCAAATTATCTTCTTCAGCTAGTAAATCACCTTCCCCGTCTTGATTCAAAAATCTCTTAAAATACTTGTTTCACATATGTTTTACCTCCTTGCCTTTCTTCTTCATTCTACCTCTCCAATCCATGATTTGGACCTCTTTTCTTTTTTCCCTTCACCTTTGCCTCAACCACATCCATAGGTATTACCGGTACTTTTGTACATTCTTCCATCCATGCTTCTCTCCCCTCCCTTACTATCCATTTTGCATTTCTGCTTTCCTCCCTGAGCTTATCCTCCGCCTCTCTTGTTCTTTTTGCGAACTATTCCCTAAATGCTCTATTCTTTGCATTTACTGTTTCCTGATCACCGTCCAGACACACACTTAATACAATATTTATATTTGTTGTTGTTCTTGTCTTCACTTCCCTTTCTAAGAGGAAATAGTCGACACTGACTTATGTTCACCATTTTAACTGTACTACGTTATCTTGTATATAACTGCTCTTCCATTCCTAAATGCCTTTCCTATTCTTTCTTAAACTTGTCTATCCCCAAGGGGCATCTAACTTGCAGTGAGTGAACCTGCAATAATTCCATTTGTTTCCCTCTATCAATCATTATGGTTTTTATAGTTTGCTAACTGATCCACGCCACCTCCAACCCTGTTATCACTACCAGCTCAACACCATTTCTCCTCTCTTCCTCTCCCATCCTACCAATGTAATGTATATCCTTTTCTCAGTTCCTGCACTCCTCTCCCTCTCCAGTTTGTCTCATTAGTTCCCAACATCTCCAGCTTCCTTTCCTTCATTATATCCACATAAATCTCCTAAAAGTTCCATCCAAACCAGTATGTTTGCTAGCGCCGCCCGCGAGACAAGCAGGTAGCCAGATACTCCTGTCCTCTGTTCACTATGAGGTGAGGGGGGAGAAAGCAAGAGGTTGTGGCCTGCCTAGGGGTTGAAAGTGACACTAAATACTAGCATGCAATACAAGTTTATGAAAAAATGTTCAATATTACCTTCCAATTCAAAGCTACTTCACTTTAGAGTAAACTCAGTTGCCAGCAAAGACAATCGGTGACTTTCTAACCTCAAGAAATAGGATTAAAAGTATGAATTTCAAAAAGTTGCTACATCACTCAGTCTAAAACTGTTTGGAAATATTTTATTTTAACTCAATTATTTAAAAGTTAGTACACAACTGACATACTTATTCTTAAGAAACAAAAACAAACTTAATGTATCTGAACTTTATCAAACCTTAGTTACCTTAACTGAACTTAAACAAAACTCAGTGTGTGGCCTACTTTGATGGACATGTGGACTAAATGTCAGGCTCGTCAAGTCTAGATTGCTGGGTTTTGAGAGCTCGGGGATGGAATCCTGGCTGGTGTAAACACAATTTAGCTCTAAATCTGACCATCCTGACATTACTGAAGGACCTATCTTCTCAAAAAATACCAAAATGTTATCTTCAGGTCTACCATGGAATAAGTGAAACATTTCTAACAAGTGGTATAGGTTCACTATCACTCCTATTCTTCTGGACAGCTTTCAAATTATATTTTTCTGTCTTAACCTTCTCCAGCTTCCTTGCTAGTTGATCAATTGATCAATAGCAGTTTGCAGGTCGACCTTTACCCCCATAACTTCAACTGTATCTAAGAATTCCTACCTTTTAGTTCTCCACTGCTTTCCTCTTCAACTGGTAGTGCACTGCTGTTGGTTTGGATATCCTCTCTGGATCCTGGTTACAGCATCCTTGTTCACCCAGCACGTACCGATTGTTGCCAAACCTCACCGCGGTTGTTTGTCAAGGTCATTTACTTTTGCTACTTTCGTTATCAATTGACTAAATGCTAAAATTCCACTTAGGACACCAATTGTCGCCGCCCCCTTTTCCGTGAGCCTAATCTGTCAGGATAGCTTATGGGGGAAGGTACGATCAATGGCAAGGTAGATGGCACTGGTAGCTCCGTTTCTTTGGGTGTATTATTAGCACTAAGAGCTAATGCAAAAATGTGATGTTAAAAGGTGTTACTAAACAAAACAAGAACTTTGATGTATGCACTCGTGAGAGAACTGGCTTGGTGAGGAATACTTAACTACTGGCACGGCGGTTGCCCTCCAGCACAAGTACCCGATGACCATGTGGTCTAATCCGTATGGTCCCGGCGATGAGCAGAGTGACTGCCTCCAAATAGATATTAAGGTTTCAGCCCCGATGATAATAAATCAAAGACTTGTATAGTCTAATCCGTCCTAGTTACTTACACCGGTGACAACGTTGTTGTGAGTTGTCAGCATTATTGCTTAATGTTTACTAATTCATCCAAAAAGTTTGCATAGCCACTCCTTTCAGTCACGATATTTCAACATTGATATGTTAATTTAATTAAACATCAGGATTGTTACAATATATTATATATACATTAGGTCTATAAGCTATACATACTATAAATGTAAATATTATATTTACTATAGGAACATGCCTATAATGTAGACCTATAATATAAATATAAACAATATACACGTATAGTATATATCAGGGTGTTTGAATGTATATTTAATAATTGGCCATGGGCTTAGGGAGGGTATCAATTTAGAGGGGTGGGGGAGAGGAGTTTAAAAATCCTAAGTTTATGACAGTACTATTAAACTCTAACAAATAAGAACATTGTTATTTAATACAGTGGTGGTAGAACTTTATTTGTGTAAGAAGGGGGGAGGCAAGTAACAAAGTTTTTTGGGAATTTTTACCCTTCACCCCCCAGTTAATGTTAGAAAATTGAATGCTCCTAGAAGCTATTAGGACTAGTCCTCGTTTGGAGAGTTTTGTAAAACTATACTCTTTTAAAAGCTATTTAGAAAAGTGCTATACTCATAATTTTTTGAAGTTTTAAATCTCCTAGAGAATATTTGGAAAAGTCATACTTTAACAATTTTTTTAAAATGATATGTCTCTAAAAGCTATTTTAAGTAGTGCATACCCAGAATTTTTTTTTTTTCTATAAAATCTATGCCTTGCAAATATTTTGAAATTTGGATTCCCCTGGAAGCTAGTTTCAAAGTGGTCTTCCCCCAACAAATTTTTTAATATTGGATGCCCTTAAAAGCTATTTAAAGTGCTCCTTGTCTAACACATTTTAAAAATTTAATGCTTTTAGGAGCTAATTAGAGTGGTCCTCCCTTGATTTTTTTTGTTTAAATATTATCTATTTGTATAGCCGCCTACAATACTTATTTTTTTAAATTGGATGTTTATAGAAGACATTTAGAGGATATTATCCTGATTTTTTTTTTAAATTAAACACCTCTAGAAAATATTTGAAGTAGTCCTTTTCTGGCAAATTTTTGTAAAGTCAATTTCTCAATAAGTCTATACTTTACATAAATTGTACAAATAAAAAAAAAATAGCAACTCCGGTTTAGAAAATTGATTAATGGCCAAAAGGCTCTTTGGGTTGATCACATGACACCCTCTAGCTGCAAATGTTGGCACTATTATCGCTAACGGGGGCGGCCATTCAGTCGGTATAGCTCACTGTAAGTGTGTAAAGTTTGCATACAATATGTGCATGAGCCATACTTAAAGTAGTGTAAAATAGTTAGTAAAAATCTAATCAGGTAAAAATTAGATTATTGTGTGGGAAACCTAGAAAAGCCAAGGAATTTGAAAAGTGAATTTTGGTAATGAAACTTCCCAGTCTCCAGCCATTAACAACACACACTCCAGTACCCATCCATTTTGGGATAAAATATGTTTATGTAGCAAATAAATTAGATTACATTTTTTTTAAATCATAATTCTTACACAGAAGAATATGCATAGCCAAAGGATATTAAAATAGAAAAAGTACAAACACATCACAATTTTTCCTTATTTCTTGCACCTTCTTCTTTTTATAAAATCTAATTTCTCTCCGAGTGCAAGGAGGTTTCCTTAAAGAGCTATCTATATATCTGTTCCAGGTTCGACCAGTGACGCTGTCAGATTTCCAAGCTGCCTTAACTCGAGTGCGCGCCAGTGTTTCACCAAAAGATCTAGACACTTATGTGTCCTGGGACAATTTGTATGGTTCTGGAGGCACCACAATGGATCATACCTTGACCTGAGTCAACAATACTAAATAATGGAGATTGAAAGAAGTCTTTAATATGGCCACATTTATATTTCAACATTCTGCTAAGCCATTCATTTCAATATTTTAGTCTTATAAATATATTGTATTTTACCCCATAATTGTCACATATTTTAAGCATAATTCTTATGGGAAAAAATGGGGTGCAACCATTTTGTAAAGCTTTAAAAAGAAAATGGTCTCGCACCAACTTTTCATTCAATGAAACTCTTTTCGCAGCTCTTTTACCGCTGTTCAGTGAACACAATCACTTTCAGTTTGAAGACCGCAGAATAGTTTTTATATCACCCATGATCGAAAAGGAAAAAAGAAAGAAAGAAAAAGGCTTCATCAGACTATCACTAGTTTGTCTTGCGCGGGAAGATGCGAGTCATACCATATCATGTGACTTACGCTTGGTAGTTTCACCTGCCGCCCCACGTCTCTAGCTGCAAACCACACAACTCAACTTTCAGAAATATACCTACTGATAATGCGCATGTACTGAGAACTTTGGCTCACAGTGTGCAAGAAGACAACTGCGCATCCAAGGTCAACAGTAGTGCACGGAAATGAGGGGAAGAGAGGAGGAAGTAATTTGTCTTTGTTTACCTTTTAAATTGACGTTATGAATACGACTCTACCATGCGACAATTATTGTAAGAGTCACCTCTCCCTCCCTGCTCCACACCTTAAAAAAACAGCCTGTCTTGCTCTAGTGAGAAAACATCACAGGCTAAACCTCGTTCTTATGGGTACCTGAACTCTCCACTGACATATCTCATTCATAAGGAAAAGCTATGTGCTTATTAACCTTCCTGAACTTAGGAGCAAACAAACAAAATGACTTCAGAACAAAATCATCAACAATTAACAAATATATAATTCACAGCAAAAATATTTTACAATAAATCAAAACAAAATGTCAATCACACTTATTGAATAAAGACAAAATATAAACCTATAAAACAAACAAAAGTTTAAACATCATGGTTAGTTTATACCGTCTTGAATAAATAGGCTCTACTTGTTCATCCTGTTTCAAACTAGAAACAAAACAAAGCATCCAACAATGTTTCTTTAATCTAAAGCCTCACAATTTATATATGGTTCATCTTGTTCCTTCAATGATGGCTGGTAATGTGCTAGTCATTAGGCCTATAATTATTGAGTTTATGTTAGCTTACTTTCCAACACAAGAGGAACGGATTTCTCTGCACAGGCCTCTCATTGGTATTTTTGGGACTGGCTTCTCGAAACAGTATTCACTCACTGGAGGGCATTGCTTCACACAATGCTCGGCCAATATCTGTGTCTCAATCAAATTGTTTCTGATAAAACATCAGTTAGACTTTTGTTCCAGTTTTTACCTACACTGCAATCCCCTTCCCAGTTCCAGCCAGCCACCAAACAACAACAAAAATCATCCCTAACACCCTTTGTTTCCATCCTTTAATATTTAATAAAACAAAGATTGTAAATTTTAATGAAATGGTCATTTAGAACAAAACAAATTATTAATAAAACAGAAAACTACCCCAACACTTTGGCAAGCCTGAAATCCTATGGAGTGAAATGGCAGTGTTAATTTTAGACTCATATAAATTATATGTATAACACAAACTAGTATCATTTAGCAAGACAAGGTTAGCAAAAATAAAAAATGGTAACTAAATTACACCCACTTCTGTGTCCGCGTGGTCTAACGCGCTAATCTTGTGTTGGACTAGACTGCCAAAGACGGTGAGATCGAGGTTCAAGCTTGATCGGGTGCACTGAGGGTGGTTTTCCCTAAATGGTTTTTCACTCTCCCTCCACACAAATACGAGTACATTTCCTCTAAATTAAACCTTCCTAATCCCTCACCCATTAGTGTAAAATGTACATAGGCGTATAACCTGAGCGAGTAGTAGGATGCGGTGCAGAACAAAACAACTAAATTTAAATGCATTCTATTATAAAGCATATTCCCTGTTAAGATAATTTACAGGATTGACGGAGTGGTAGAGAGTGGTAGAGAGTGGTAGAGAGTGGCCGTTTTAAAGTTCTCATTGTGGCTTGAAGGGGGGAAAATATATGCTTTGATGAGTAAAACTAGAAAGTCGAGTGAGGGGTTATTATATAGAATTTTTCCCAATAAAAAGTTTATAATACATTGCAGTTGACAGGAAACAATAGACATCAGGATTCATGCAACACTGATCTATCTCCAACTTACTCCACTCCTCTGCTGAAGAAATGTCGTGTTTTAAATATCAATTTGTTGAACCTACAGTACCTACCTGGTATGGACTTTCTAATGTAATTTTTCAATAAATTTTATTTTACTAAAAACTGAAGGTTTCTACATTAAAATATAAAAGTGTTCCGAGAATAGCCAGTCCTCCATGTTAAAACAGTTTAGAAACACTGATATAAACCAGGGCAGGATATTGGTGTTCATGGTGTGAGCTCGCCAGAGAGCTATACCGGCCGCTGCCGTTAGTGATCATAGTGCTAACCTTGGTGGGTAGAGGGTGTCATGTGGTCAGCACAACAAGTCCTCCGGCCAGTAATATCAGTTTTCTAAACTGGAGCTGCTACTTCTTTACTTGAGTAGCTCCTCATTTGTCCTCACGAGGGTTATTCTGACCCTGTTCCATACTCACTGCTTCACAGGTAAATTTTATAATTGCCGGGAATCGAACCCGGGACCTCTGGATCTGTAGCTAGTAACTCTGGCCACAAGACCATTTATTCCATTATTACACTTTGACAGAGAATAGTGTTACATTTCAACTATTATAAATTATGAACCCCCTCATTAGATGTAATGATTATTACTTCTGTACTTGTACTTTCTAGAACAGCCTCTAGGTTGCGTGTGGACATTGAATTGAAGCTCCTAGAGATGGGTCACACGCGTTTTATTTTTGTTGGATGTGTACAGTGAAGTAAAGAGTGAATGAGTGAGCTACATTTTAAAACAACTTGTTCCTTTCAAACAAAGACAAATAAAGAGCTACATTTTCATATTTTGTTATAATAATTTACTGTGTTAACTGAGCTTGGCCTAACCTAAAATGTTTATGAATGTAAGAGGAAACACACAACTGGTTATGTCAATAAAAGACTTTCAGTAAAATGTAAAAGTCGTGGTTAAAATGTATCAATGTTCCACTATAGTTCAGCAAAACCATTTGTCAATGGGAAGATAAAGGTGGTGGCATTTTTGAGTCGAGCTCAACAGATGACGGAACTATGTTCACAGAAAACTGTGGGTTTTTTTTAGGCAAACTACAATTGCTTTATATATTATTGGTAGTTTGACATTACAATGCTGCAAGATTAGTGAAAAAGAAATTACAATTATCTGCGTAGTGCTGGTTTAGAATATAAAAACAGAAACTAACAGAGGGACATGAAGTAAAAGCTTTAGTAAAATAATATGAATATCTTAAAAATGGCATTTATGACAGTCATTTGTGAAAATCTTCTGGAAAATATTGATAGAATATATTAAGCACTCCAAGGACCTGAAATTGAGTTGTGTCCTTCTGAACTTTGGTTGATGTTTGAGACAAAAACAAATATAAAAATTTAGAAAAAAAAAAGAATTATCTTCAAATCCTGATTACAAACATTGCAAAGGCTGAACACTTAAAAGTAAGAGATTGTTTTATGTACAAAGGAGGAACTGCCACCAGAATTAAATGCAAAAGACTCATTTAAAAAAAAATTGTAGACATACTAGTCATAGAAATGAAAAAAATTAAATATAGCACACTAGATGCATGATATCTTCATTTTTCTTTCAGACCAACCTTTATGAAAAGTTAAAAGTTCAATCCAAAGACAAATAGTTAATCAACAGCTTTTTGTGAGACCTAGAAAAATACTTGGTTAAGGAGTTTGTGATTTTTTTTTGCATTGTACAGGAGACAATATATGTATGGATCATTTGGAGGATAGAAATCATTTTCTATACTTAAGTAAATCAAGAACTGTATGTGATCATCTATGAGCCAAGATCACCTGTTGTCTTTGGCTCTAATGTGCATTGAGAGCGATATTACTTGTAATAGGAGCTTTGAGGACGTTATCAAAGACTTTGCTGCAACGAGAGGCTGAAAAAATAAACTTTCTTTGGAAATGCTAAAGTTGCCTGGATTGTGGAATCTTTTTTGAAGTATAATTTTGTAGTTTTAATTGCATATATTTTCTAATTATACTATACAAAAAAAAATTTTCTAGTATTCATTTTAACTTATTTTCCAGAGCCTGAAAAAATTGTAGGCCCTAGGCACTGTGGCTACTGTGCCTGATGGAAAATCCGGCTCGGATGTAGACGATATGAAGGCGACTGATACATACTCAATTTAATTCCTGAAGTTTTTATTGTAAAGAGTTTAGATATAACCTTTCAAACCAGCTTCATTAGGGCTTGTCTCGGATTGTTGAAGTTGGATCAGCCGTCATAAGTTAGTTACCTAATCAACACTTCATAGCAGAGTAGAGTTACATCTAAACAATGGCTAATTATAGTAGTTAAAGAAACTACTTTTAATTTTATTAATGTAGATAAATATTGGTCTTTTGTGAGGTAAAAGTTGTGATTTGTGCTTTAGATGATTTAGAAGAGGGAGAGTATAGTCTGTGGTCGACTCCTCCAGTATGTGCACCTAAAAAATAAAATATAAGGTTATGTTGTGGTTTAAAGGTGATGTTGGATAAATCTGTTAACGAGAGTATTTGTGAAAAGTTATCAAGATAAGCCATAGTTAATAAAATAAGTTTATCAAAGGAGTACCTCCAGTTACAGATCTGTGAAGCCTCTCAGCTGATACTTGCAGTAAATACCCATTTAAAAGTGTTTGGATTTTGTAGTTTGGGTCCTGAAATAAAAATTTCTTGTTCTCTATTTCAGTCTGTTATGGACAGGGTATTATTAGATCTGGAGAAAACCTTTTGTTATATTGATGGAATTATTGAATTAGCACGTTCACTGGGTAGATCCCTTGAACAAATTAATAATGTGCTATAATGGTTAAGTGATTATGAAGTTAGGATAAATAAGCAAAAATATTTTTTCTTGACTTGTGAGCTCACCTAAATAGGGTGTAGAGTTGATGCAACAGAGATAAAACTCGGCTAGAAACATATTTGTTGTTTCTACAATATTATAAGAAATTCCTTTCAAGTTTGTTATAAGAACTTAATCCTTTGTATCTTATTTGAATCAATGAGAGCAAAGAAAGGAAAGGGTTGTGTTGTTCAAGAAATACGGAGAGTTGACACCGGGATAACCATTTGATCCTTATTTTCCAATAAAGAGAATGTTGACTGTCAAAGACCTTGTGAAGACAATAACCATCCTCACTTACTGGAAGAGACGAGCTTTGTTGTTTTGTACTGTAAAACATTTCAACACACATGTACTTGGTTGTAGATTCATGTTGGCAACAGATCATGAACCACTGTTGTATTTGCTTACCAGACAATCCCAGACTTCCTACAGCTCCTCCTTCCCTGCTTCTCTTGAAAACTCTGTGGGTATCTGCTTGGGTGGCTGCATGGACTAAAGCGTCACTCTCACAATAGACTAAACTGTTAATGACGGGAAGATCTGGGTTTGAATTCTTGTCAGGTGTATTTAGGGTGCTTTAACCTAAATGGTTTTCCACTCTATCTCCACATAAATGTGGGTACACTTCCTTTAAATTTGGCCTTCATCCCTAGCACATTAGTGTAAGTACATATGTGTACAGCCTGTTGCATTGAGTTGTTTACCTCAATCTAAGTTTCTTACTTTGTAAGGTTTGGAGTGTTAGATAGATCTACCATGGTAAGCAGTAACGTGAGGGGAAGCGTGGATATGGCTATCCCAGATCCACCATGGATAGAGGTGAAGTGTAGTGTTAGATAGGTCTACCATGGTAGCAGTAACGTGAGGGGAAGCATGGATATGGCTATCCCAGATCCACCATGGATAGAGGTGAAGTGTAGTGTTAGATAGGTATACCATGGTAGCAGTAACGTGAGGGGAAGCATGGATATGGCTATCCCAGATCCACCATGGATAGAGGTGAAGTGTAGTAAGAACGCTACATGTAATAGTTATCAGTTTTATTATTTACGAAAGCTGCATCTTATCATACCAATTTGAACTTAACTGCCCAGATTGATGCGTGTCTCCAGCCTTCAAACTCTGCACAAACTAACCTACTAGACTCCTCCACAGCCAGGTGGAGTCAATCTCACCAAGCGCCCGCCAGCTTTCTTTGTGCTCTTAGAACTTTCGTCGATGTTCCAGAAAGATCCAGGCAAGCACAGATTGCTCCCCACCTTTCGATCCCAAGGTCTGTGAGAATGCAATGATTTGCTGTGCCAAACTCATCTCCACACATGACATTAGCTCAGAGACAAACAAACTCCAGATCCACAGCCTCCAAGTTAAAATGGCTGCGCTTCTTGGGAGGGATTTAATCCTTCATTACAGGGATTGATAGGTGCAGTCCCCAGTGATGACAAGCACAATTAAGCGGCATTTTTGTAAATAGCTCATTATAAACATGGTTTCACTAGAGAGAAGACAAAAATATCCTTAAGTCGACTGGCCGGTCCCACAAAGCTAAGTTCAAGTAGCGACCCAACCCCACCCCCATTTCTCATAATACACCTTCATAAAATGTCCATACTCAAATTGCATCCACTTTATTTTTGTGTCCAAGCAATTGTTTGGCGATAGCCCAGTTGTAAACAATCTTTGAATACCGTCAACTGAGATAATTTTGAATGTCAGGAAAAAATTGAACACATCTTAGAAAATTATTTCAAACTTATTTTTGCATTAAAAATAAGAAGCTAATAGTGTTTAGTTGCATGCATTTATAGATTTATTAGCAATTTGACTGCTTCGCACGGACAAGCCTCATAAGACTACGAGTATATCAAATTAGTATGTTTACCATCCAGCTGCTAACATAATATAGATTTTTTTATTCGTTTATTTTTAGACATTTTTTTGTCTGCCTTTACAAAGTTAAATTTTTATGCTATAATCACGTGGGTTTTTTTTTCCCAATTTAGAAAATTTGTCAAAAACCCCTACTTAGAAAATTTAAACATTTAGTTTTTTATTTAAGGTTTAGTTATATCTGGAAGAAGGTATAGGAAATGTGAATAGAAACATATGAATGGGAATGAACACAATATGCCTTTTATGACTTTTACAATCAATTTTGTGTTGTTTTTTTTGGGAGGGGGGGGGGTTTCTCTTTTAGGAAGTCGCATTGTGCATTTCACACTACTATTGATGTTTTCAGGTAGAATGAAACCCATGTTGGTGGACTGGGCGGTAATGATCGATTTTCTTCAAGAGGCAGCCATTACCTCTTTGTCCATTGGCAGCAATGTAAAGTGTGAACTGTGTTTTCCTTTTCACTGTAAAAGCCATATTGTGTTCATTCCTTTTATATGTTTCTATTCACCTTATCTCTACCTTCTTAGAAAAAAATTCAAAAAGTGGAAAGAGATTTTCCTTAAGAGTTGGCGGTAGATTAAGTGTCCATATTGAAAATACAGGCTAATTTGTAGGAAGGAATATTTTAGTAACTATGATACCAATGCACTAGTGTTTCTTTTCTTCTACATTTATAGAAATTAACAATATTGATAATATTGTTTGAATAGTAATCATTGCTACAGTAGCCCCATGGATTCTTTGGTGCTGACTGACAGTTCACAGTTGACTTCTGACAGTCAACAATTAGGTATATACCTAAATTTTGACTGTCAGAAGTGACATCTGCTAAACACATGTATTTTGCAGATCATATGGTTTGGCGTAGGGATATATAATTTGGTCTAGTAGCTTTTCAAAGCCGTTAGCTGTCAGTCAGCACCAAAGAAGCCATGGAGCTAGTGTAGCTGTCAATTAGATTTAAAATAATGAGTTTAGCGCTAAATACTGAAATATATAAAAATGTCTCGACCAAACTACATCAAAAACATTCTTTTTTTAAAAAAAATATCATTTAAAAAAATTACATATCTTGATACAATTTCTGCCAAATAAATCATTTCCAGGCCTAACATTTAAAATGGCTGTAATTGGTAATTTGGCTACACTTAGTTCGCTGGTTTTCACCCCGGGCAGCACTATTGCAAGTTTCCCTCTCCAAGATGGTGATTGTTATTTTCTCTTTATTTGCACCTCCCTTTGGAAGACCAAACAACATACCCTGAGACTGTCAGTATGAGGGAATAAGGGAGGGGAGGGGAGTTTACTTGAAATGTATCAGTCCCCTACCATATGTGTGCTGGTGTACCGTATATTGGGCATCAATGAAAAGTGAACAGATGTCTCATAGTTATGATTCATGACTCTATCATATATGAAGTATGCCTCTGATAATTGAAGGATGACCAAATGTCTTATAAGCAAGGCCCAGATTTTGATGACCTATAAATTATTTATAAAATGAGCAAAAGATTTTTTTTTAAATAAAATTTTCAAAAAATGACCTTAAAATTTTAACAAAAACGCTTTATAAATATTAACATCACTAAATAAAACCAGGTTTTCCAGACCAAAGGATATTTACTTTCCCAATATTTTATAATAAAAGCTAATGGCCAACATACATAATTTCCATTGCCTTCTATTAAATTCTTGGCACAAAGATCATCAATAAATCAGATTAGTTGGGGATGCTCCCCCTATTCCGGAGCCCCTGGAGAAGGGGAAGGGTTTGTTTTTTTTAGTTGGATCTTTTTTTCCCCACAACCCCAAGATTTATATCATAGGCTTATAATATTGTATAGTATTCTTTTATTCATCCTAGGTCCTTGTTCCGCTAAAATAATGAGTAAAGGCTAGTAGTATAGTCTAGAAAATATGCGTAAGGATAAATGGAGTCAGCCAAAAAAAAGTTTTAAAGTGTCTTGAAATAAATTTATATTATTGTATTTGTGTTAGCCCCTTATTCCTCTAAGATATGAGTAAAGGTAATGAGTATTTTTAATATGTGCCTAAAGAGTGAGAGAGTTGTTGGTCTTGATTAAATATATTTGAAATATGTATTAGTATATACCTTAAATAATAATAATACACTCTGCGATGAACAAGGAACGATTGAGGAAAAAATAAAATATGTAAATATCTTTAAAACGAGAGAGAGAGAGAGAAGATGAACTGTAAAAATCAATGGTCATCTTCAACTGGGGAGGAAGGTGGTTGGTTGTAAGCCTCATACTGAGGAGGAGGTGGTTGGCTGTCAGCTCCATATGGAGGAGGAGGAGGTTGGCTGTCAGCTCCATATAGAGGAGGAGGTGGTTGGCTTTAATCCCATACGGAGGAGGTGGTTGGCTGTCAGCTCCATATAGAGGAGGAGGTGGTTGGCTTTAATCCCATACGGAGGAGGTGGTTGGCTGTCAGCTCCATATGGAGGAGGAGGAGGTTGGCTGTAAGCTCATACGGAGGAGGAGGTTGGTTGTAAGCTCATACGGAGGAGGAGGAACTCTCGGACACATATTATATGACATGAGTAGAAGATGTTTAAAATGACAAAATATTGACATCTTGTGCAACATGCGATTTTGTACTTCAGATCAGAGGAAATATTTCACATAATCACTTGCAGAAAAATATATATTGATTATGTAACAATAAAATCGTATTCAAAATCAAAATTAGTATTAAAGATATGAATTGATAGAGTTACATATTATTCGACTTAATTCACCTACAGACATCTAATTTTGTAGTGGTAGCTAGTAGAGTGTGTATGTGACAAGATTACTGAACAACGTTACACCCCAAGTCGGGGGAGCAGGACTGATCTCTTGTTGGCTGCCAGTACCAATGAACCGCTGCTTTCATCACTTGGGCTAAAGACGGCCAAGTAGAGGTTTGTTGATTAATACTTCTTTGTCGGTTCAAGATATCCTGAAACACAAGTTGACATTTAACAACTCACCAACTTTGGATACTTTCACACTGGGTCTCACTAACATGTGTGTCTTTGTAGTAAATAACAGTGGGTCTCACTAACAGAAAGCTATTAACTAGAATATGTTTCGAATAAATTAAAAAAGTACACCTCTACATGGGAATTGAACCTAGAACCTTTGGCTTAGCGCACTAATTATCTACCGATGAGCTATTCAGGAATTGACTCAAGTTTATAGTCATTCTTCACTCTATGTTTAAGGCAGAGTCTGTAATGGACGTGTGGATATCATCGGCTACTAAGAGCTATCATTGATACCACGACCACCACCTGAGAGTGAGTGGGAATTTTCTACTAGCGAACGTGATACTCGTTAGCAGAAGGGTTAGGCTACCCAGCGTAGAGGAGGGGAGATATGATGTTCACCAGCATTTGTCTGGGGTAGGATTCAAAAGTAAACTTGAACGGGATTATTGATGTTGATGTAGTAGTATAGGGGGGAGGAATCATGCCATCATAGCTCTATTCAATCCAGAAACCAAGATGTAGCAGGAAAGGGGGGAGGAATCATGTCATCATAGCTCTATTCAATCCAGAAATCCAAGATGTAGCAGGAAAGGTGGAGGAATCATGCCATCATAGCTCTATTCAATCCAGAATCCAAGATGTAACAGGAAAGGTGGAGGAATCATGCCATCATAGCTCTATTCAATCCAGAAACCAAGATGTAGCAGGAGAGGTGGAGGAATCATGCCATCATAGCTCTATTCATTCCAGAATCCAAGATGTAGCAGGAAAGGTGGAGGAAATCATGCCATCATAGCTCTATTCAATCCAGAATCCAAGATGTAGCAGGAGAGGTGGAGGAATCATGCTATCATAGCTCTATTCAATCCAGAAACCAATATGTAGCAGGAGAGGTGGAGGAATCATGCTATCATAGCTCTATTCAATCCAGAAACCAAGATGTAGCAGGAGAGGTGGAGGAATCATGCCATCATAGCTCTATTCAATCCAGAATCCAAGATGTAGCAGGAAAGGTGGAGGAATCATGCCATCATAGCTCTATTCAATCCAGCATCCAAGATGTAGCAGGAGAGGGGGGAGGAATCATGCCATCATAGCTCTATTCAATCCAGCATCCAAGATGTAGCAGGAGAGGTGGAGGAATCATGCCATCATAGCTCTATTCATTCCAGAATCCAAGATGTAGCAGGAAAGGTGGAGGAATCATGCCATCATAGCTCTATTCAATCCATAATCCAAGATGTTGCCGGACTTACAACACGTGTCAAAGTTGGTTTACTCGTCTGGAATCAAACCCAAGACCTTGCCACGCTATATATTTTAAACCGGAATAAAACCCTGGACATCTGACTAAATATTGGTTCTGAAAAGAAGTGAGGGGAAGGGATGAAGAGATGAGGTGGAGGGCCGAAGCACACAGACTCTGGCTGGTAGATGGATGTTGAGAAGAGCCCCGACCGAGATGGTAGACACGTGACTCAGGCACGACCAGATGAGGAGGAGAGAGGAGAGGGGAAGCTGTTGAAACTGGTTATAACCCTAGTTGCGACCATGAACCAGATGTTGACATCGGGGTGGGAGGGGCGTTGATGTCCGCCATTTTGAACATTTTATGGCCCAGAACATACTATTCTTATCTACTGCCTATCAACGTATATGATAGCTTTAACTAACAATGGCTTTCCCTACCATAGCAACAATTCCTAAGCCAACTATTTCCCGACCGACCGTTATTATCTTCAAAAATATTCAGAAACAGCCAAATATGGGTGACTATGGATGGGGTCTTTCAACAGCGTTCACAACCTTTATAGTAAAAAAATGCCTAACAGCTGGCTAGATAAATATATAACCGTCCCAATATGAGGAAACAACGTCATCGTGTCTTTGAGAGTAATGTCCTATATCCTTATATACCTATTCTACCTCTATCTCGGATAGATCTCGCAACTACAGATCCATACCTGCCTTTAGTACTGCGGTGCGGCTCCATATGGCCGGTCTTTTAGAGAGAGAAACTAAACCTAGAGAGAGAAAGCTGTATTCTAGCCATCACAACTATAACTTATTGCAGATTAGTCAATAACAAGGACCTAGGTACACATTTATTAGTAGGTACGCGATAAACATCTAAAAGCGGAACAAAAACACCCTTCCTCTAAAGAAGATTCACTCCTAATGGCAATAATATTACCTTCCATCGGGGTCATACGGTCTTGGAGGGGTTGGAGGGGAGGTTAGTTCACCCTACTCTATCATAATTAATCACTTGAAATTGAATTGTTATTAAGTCCATTTTTACAACCACTGGAACACCCTTAAGGCAGGAAATTCCATGACAATACTCAAAGATAACCGAGCATTTAAGTTCAGCTTTTCTGCACCCGCAGAATGATGTGCATCATTTCGCAATAAATCATTGATATCAAATAATCCAGAGCAAAAGTTTTACTCGTTGGTACTGGTACCAGGACAGAGCAGTCCTCTCCCACCCCCAATCTCAGGACATTTTCCATGGCCACTTTCGTAAGTAGCTTCGGTTGGTGGTAGAGAGGCCCGCTCATCATTTTATGAGTAGCAGATGAAGCAAACGATTATATCAGCGCTTATTAAAAGACGTCTCTTTAGTAGGTGCATCTTAAAGAGCTAGATCGAAAAGTTATCCCGCTAGCGCGATTTCTTCGCACGAAGTTTCTGTGCTGTTGAAAGTCTCTGCAACATCTCGTAAGCATGGCCGGTCCTTCAATAGCTTATAGCACCTCAAGTTTCTGTGCTGTTGAAAGTCTCTGCAACATCTCGTAAGCATGGCCGGTCCTTCAATAGCTTATAGCACCTCAAGTTTCTGTGCTGTTGAAAGTCTCTGCAACATCTCGTAAGCATGGCCGGTCCTTCAATAGCTTATAGCACCTCAAGTTTCTGTGCTGTTGAAAGTCTCTGCAACATCTCGTAAGCATGGCCGGTCCTTCAATAGCTTATAGCACCTCAAGTTTCTGTGCTGTTGAAAGTCTCTGCAACATCTCGTAAGCATGGCCGGTCCTTCAATAGCTTATAGCACCTCAAGTTTCTGTGCTGTTGAAAGTCTCTGCAACATCTCGTAAGCATGGCCGGTCCTTCAATAGCTTATAGCACCTCAAGTTTCTGTGCTGTTGAAAGTCTCTGCAACATCTCGTAAGCATGGCCGGTCCTTCAATAGCTTATAGCACCTCAAGTTTCTGTGCTGTTGAAAGTCTCTGCAACATCTCGTAAGCATGGCCGGTCCTTCAATAGCTTATAGCACCTCAAGTTTCTGTGCTGTTGAAAGTCTCTGCAACATCTCGTAAGCATGGCCGGTCCTTCAATAGCTTATAGCACCTCAAGTTTCTGTGCTGTTGAAAGTCTCTGCAACATCTTGTAAGCATGGCCGGTCCTTCAATAGCTTATAGCACCTCAAGTTTCCCTTTTTTGAAGTCATGACACACTCCCCAAATGCATGCAGGAAAAGAATAGTGTTCTTTAACTCAGTACCGGATTGTAGTTCGTGCGAAGAATACATTTTCTTTTCCAAGTTGCCTCTTCCTGGTTTTATCAAATAAAGGTTGCGTTCTTCTGGAGCCAAAGATATCAGCGGAATGAGTAGATCGACATATTATTCAACAACAGCGACCCGATGAGTGGAAGACATTTCTAGAGTTATCACTATTATCAACGAACCTTTTTGGTAATGTAGCCTTCGTTTAGGCATTTTTCTTATAACATCGTAATCAGTCACTCCTTGTTATTCGCGAATGTCAATAATCTATCTTGTGACACAGTGACAGTCATATTTTCAGCAAAGTGCACGTCAGAACAGAACTCTTATGTTTAATCACACGTCGTTGTTGCTCACTGCTCAGCCTTTTTTGTATTGCAAGCCAATCGTCGCTATCTCCCTGCCCCGTGGGCCTCATGTGTCAAGATGGGCTTGGTGGGATGGATAGGTAGTAACAAATAAATTGTAGGGTTCGTTTAGTGCGGATTATTGAAATAGATTAACAAAGCTACTAGTGTATAATGCGGTGGAGGATTTAGAGCTAATTGAAAGAGTTTGGCAGAAGGTACTCGTTCTGTCAATGTCCCTACTCATCAGTTCTTGCCATGACCTATCATTGGTGCTATAACCCTAGCTGGTGTCGAACACCCGACCGTCTGGCGATGCACTGTTGTTATTCAACACTTCTAAAATGGTCTGGGGCGTCCTCCGCCGTAGAGAACAGTGACTAAAGCTGTAGGAAATTCTCCTCTCAAGTTGGTTAGTCTTGGTAGATGAGTATGTAGAGCACTTTGGACTAACCCACTAGCAACAGGCGTGTTTATATACACACACTCCCTATTTCTCTCTAAGTCCAAAGCTCACTGTTATGTACCCTAAAAGGTGCTAGTTTTTACAACGCTCTATGTTATTCTACTTGGCAAAACAACCGACCTAGACAAGACCTAGTCTGAATACTTGACTGCTGCGCTGAGTCTAGAGAGATGACGATATTAGTTCATAGACTTACGCCATTTTACACGCTATAATTTACTGAGGTTGCGAGCTAAGATAATCACTCTCCCTTATAACTAAGTTTCTGAACACATTTTCAAGAAACTTAACCAAACGTTATTAAATGCCAAAAAAAACACTAAAACAATCAAGACATAGTACATATTTATAAAACAATCGATCAATCTTTCTTTTGTTATTCATGTCTAACTTATGAACTTGTGGATTCATCAGTAATTAACTATCAGGTAATGTTACGGAAATACTTGAGCTTAATTAAAACAGATTGATTTTCCTTCATTTTAGTAAAAGGTTTGTTTGCTTTTAAGAAATAACCAACAATCAATATATTGACTAAGCAAATAGTTAAATCTCCAGGAATTCCTGCGCTGTATACAACAATTGTGTTTTAATCCCTCGGTTTGCTTAGATGTTTTATCTTGTTTATGGATTCGTTGAAGTTGGTGGTTGAGCCACTTGTTTCAATATAATTTTTTAATTCATTCTTAATATCTGTTCCTAAATGTAACTGGCTAAATTTATAATCCACGTCAAGAAACACGTGCTCTAGGGAATCATAAGGCGTTCCAACGTTCCAACATGTAAGGATCCTTGATAGGCAGCTAAAATGTCTGCCTATAAGGTCACAATGAGAAACATTCTAAATGCATCCTGAGTTAGAAATAGTTTTAGCTATGGACGAGGTACTCCCAAACCTCAACCTCTCCTTTCACTGCATATAGCCAAACCGAGGGTACGTTTCTAAAAATGGGTTGATCTAGAAACGTTATTTTCTTTTGACAGTTAACATTGGTTTTGATACAAACAAATTAAAAACACAACTGTCCTCCTTGTGTCTAGAATCACATCGCTATTGGGATATAGAAATATGTTTTGTCCTTTATAATTTAAAAAGTGGTTTTTCTCTAAAGTCACAAAATATTTTCTCTCTTTGAGTATAGGCCTAAGACATATTCCACATTTGCTTCGGTTTGAAACATGGTTACTGGAAACGTACAATATTTCTTGAATATTTATTATCCAGTGATTAATAGTATGTTTACAATCAATTATAGAATTGGAGCAGCAGTGTTACCTCACATACCGTAGGCTATGACATTGGTGCAGATGGACAATAATGCTTGATTATTATTATTAGCACCGCGTCTTACTACCCGTTTGTGTTAGACGCACTTACGCTAATGTGCAATGGTAGGGTGATTGTGAGATGAAATGGAGGACCTACAGTTTAGCGTGGAATCCGAACCACGGTGGAGGCCTGGCACTCCACACATTCACAAGTTGTGATTAATACACATCTTTTCAGAGGTGAGGGAAGAGTTTGGTAATCAGATAAGTCTGTGCCGGGTTCGAGGATTGAACCCCGGACCCCCAGCACAGAAGTCTGACACCTTACCCCTAGACCGCCAGGTCACCCTTGATACTCCTGCCAAAGGATATGATGTAAGAGGAAGTGAGTGGAAATAACAAATAAAATAACTAACCTAATTCCTGAGTCTTGGGTCAGTAAAACGCAGTATCACACCATAGTTTACTTTTACTTTCTCTCTACACCTCGGATAGAAATCAAAAAACAGTTGTTGTCGCAATGGCGTCTGTCTGTACCTCGGGCTAGAGCCGAAATTATTTTACCAATTGGGTTAAAACTTCGTATCTAGGATTTTCATATCCCTCCCTCCCCCCTTGAGGGGTTTTTGGAATTAGATATCCAACCCTAAATTTAAGGGCAGTTTACTGAAAGGCAAAAAGAGAAAAAGAGATTTTCTCGAAATTTATCATTAAGATTTTGATTAAATTTTATATCAAGACACTGTTTATCACTATAAACAAGATGGCAATTTTCATTTTCTCATGAAAATGACTTTAGGGGTACTTTACACTGGGGAAATTTTCTAATTTTCATCAATTCCTCTCAATTATTTGAAGCATTGTAAAGGTGTAGTACTATTAAAGATAGAAATCTTTTATTTGAAATATATATTTATAAAACCAATAATTTCTTAGCTATAAACAAATTCATACACTTTTAATTCATATTATTGAAAATGAATTTGATTCTAAGTTAATGCTCTTTTCTCAATTTTCCTGTAAGTGTTCCTAGTTCTCAATGTCATGAATTAAGTAAGGGACAGTGTATATTTTTTCGTTTATGATCGTTACGATCGTTTAGTTTCTACAACTATAATTTCGTTTCACAAATCTTATGAGTTTTTAGTAAATGCCCATTTTAAGATAAAAGCGGGAGAATGTATGTGTGGTGCACCGGGGTCTAGGTAAATTTTTCGAAAACAAGTTATTCGAAAATCAATTTATCGAAATCAATCCACCGAATACAAAATCATCGAAAGTAATTTTGTCTAAAATCAATTTTTCGAACCATCAATTTTCCGAACGATATGTTTGTCGAAACCACATTTTTCGAAAATCAATTTCCCGAAGTGAATTTACCGAAAATCAATAATTGTTCGACAATCAAATAATCGAAAATGAATTTTTTGAGCAATCAATTTTTTGATGATTCAATTTTGCAAATTGCAATTTTTTTATATTTTTTTTAGAAAATCAATTTAGTGAACTGCGAGATTTCCGGGAGCTATTTTATCGAGGACTGGGAATTACCCACCCCTATCCTCACCCCCCTTTAGGGAGGATTACCCGTAACCTAACCTAACCTAAAAAAAACCTAACCAAAGCTAGAATTGTATTATACTTCGAACTTATCGTTCGAAATGTTTATTTTCGAAAACCTCCTTTTTGAAACATTTATTTTTAAAAACAGATTTGAGTTAAATTCATTTTCGAAAAAGAAATTTTCGAAAAACTTCTCGTTCGAAGAATTTCTAGATCAAAAAATTGGTTTTCGAAAAATTTATTTTCGAAAAAATTATTTCGAAAAATTTACTTTCGAAAAAATTATTTCGAAAAATTTATGTTCGCCTAAATGATTTTTGAAAAGTTGGTATTCAGTAAACTCGCCGGCTACCTACGGACGGGCCTAGTGTAGTCGTAGGCTCGTAGCTAGTGAGCGCTAGTCAGCCAAAAGAGTAATGGCTGGGCAATACATAGCCCACCTGGGACCAGGGCCAGTCTGCACCATTACTCACAATCAAATCAGATATTAATTAATACAGTAAATACATAGGGGGCCTAATATATTATCCCCTTTTGAAACAACCACTAACATCGTAAAGTTTAAAAACTATAGCGTGAAATATAATGTTTATTCGCCACCTTTATGCTGACATTTGTTATCATGATTATATTGGCTCCAAGTTTGTTATCCTGTATTTATAACAATTAAAAAGGGGTTATATCTTATTTTAGAAATTAAAAGTCCTGGTATTTTATAGTTTTTATTATAAATAGATAAATAGTTTTTGCTCGATATTCCACACGTTATTGACTTTAATTTAAGTGCCCGACTATTATGTCATATACACGACAATTCCCGACATGCGAGATTTAGATTCCGGTAAAAACACGGTATAAAATTTCATAGACTTTATACCTACTGGACTCCTTGTCACGAAGGAAGTTAGTAGATGCGCACCCTGATATCAGGCGACATCTCCTTCTCGAAGCTTCCTAGAGGTGTGGTCATCCAGGTGCGTCTCTGTTGACCAAACTGCGTTGTCTTTTTAAACAGAGACGTAGAAAGATGTCGCCCTACCTTGCAACTTAACAACTTAAAACAAATAAATCTTACTACCCGCTCTCATTTATAATGTCGTGATTTTGGATACAAATGTGAGTAATAAATTATTGGTATGTATAATTCCATATCATTAAAACATTAAATACATATGTTCTTATTGTTCATATTGTTTGTATACTTTACTTGAATATATATTGTAACTTTGTATTTTTCATCATTATTAAGATGAAATATACAAGGCTATAATATATATTAAATTAATAAACAATAAATGGTACGGTGCACCGGCAGCCGGCGAGTTTACCGAATAGCAATTTTTCGAAAATCAGTTTTAGAAATCAGTTTTTTGAAATTCAATTATTAGAAGTTTAATTTTTCGAAAACCAATTTTTCGACATAGCAATTTTTCGAACTAATAGTTTTTCGAAAACTTTTGAATAACTTGTTTTCGAAAAATTTACCTAGATCCGGTCCGCACCGCACAGGCCTGCGTAGTGTAGTCACTTGCTCCCGAATATCGTGGACGTCGGGCGTCTCCGTAAATGTTCGGTAGTTCCCGAACTATTTAAACTATTTACTATTTAAAAATAAAGTGCGTTTTAAAGAGATAGATGACGAGATACTTATCATTTATATATAACAACATAGAAGACATTTTCCAATAAAATTAAAAGATAGTGGGATTAGTAAAACTAAAATAACAAAAATGGCAATAATTGAACGGGTTATTAGAAAAATTGAGAATTGTGCAGTTTCCTTAAAACTTTCCCACCATAATATTTGTTTCAATCAACATTATTTGATAAAGAGCCGCCATTTAACTACATTATATGTCGGAAGTCTATCTCTAAAACAATATATTTTCGTTACAATAACTTCATGTTATCTTGTTTATTCCCCGTGGCTTCCACAACACTATTCATGGGAGTATTTCAATCATTCCTTCACATTCGGTGCGGAACGAGCTAGTGTAGCCGTATATTAACTCTCCCGCACCCGTAGGTAGGTGAAGATCAATGAGTATACTCACCACTTATATGTAAAGAGCCCTTGTACTCCAGTAACTTAACGATTTCACTTTGAACAAATTCAAAGTGAGCTGAATATTAGTTTCCACTTGTCTTTTGACTTTCTAAAATCCCCACCATTTAGTTGTACGCGTAGCATTTGACAGAGCGTAAAAGGTGCTGAAAATTGTTGTTAGCTCAAATCTTTGTTCTTATTTATTTTAAGTAAGTTACCTTCAAAGAAAAGATCGGAAATTTATCTATAAAAAAGGATGTATAGGCTTTATGGATACAACCAATAATAATAATAATAATAATAATATTTAGCACCACATCTTACTACCCGTTCGGGTTATACGCTTAAATTCTAATTACTCTAATGGGTTAGGATGTGGAAAGGTTGAACACAGAGGAAATTAATCCGCATTTACCCCGAGAGAGAGTGGAAAACAATTTAGGAAAAATCACCCCAAGTTCACCCAAGCGAGATTGGAACATCTATTTCCCCGTCCTCGGCAGGCTAGCTCAACTAGAATCTAGCGCATTAGCTAACTGCGCCCCCAAGGCGGTTGAAACAATCAATAGTTTTAACTTAATCTGGCTTTAAAATTGTTAGTAAATATTCTTAGTGATACCCAATTATACATAATGAAAAAAAATGCTTGTTCTCTTTTTTCTTACTCTTCTGACTCCTTCTACTACTAATATTACTTGCTCTTGATTTTCCTCTTCGTTTGGTTGATAATAGCAACATTGCTCAAGATAATCCACAGTATCGATTTCTGGGATGTCAAATTTCCTCGTTATTATCGATTCCCTATCTTCGATTCGTGCAGCAGCTAAACAAGATGGTTCATAACAATTTTTGAGCAATGGAGTCCTAACTTTCAACAGCCGCACAATGCTCGGCAGCCTTTTGAACAATTGCAAAAAACCACATTCAAAGGCAAGGAAGTTGAGATGTTCTTTTTGCTCCAACAAGTCATTCTTTAATATCCATCCCCAATCTTGAGGATTCAGTTCATTACCTAGCCACTTGTGCACTTGGTAGAAAACGCGATATAAGTGCTATTTAACTGCATCAGCTGTAGGTGGTAGTTAATTCAACTTTACTGAATTGTTTTTACACACAGATTTTGTGAAGTGCAGATAACGATATTCATTCATGCCTTCTTGTTTAGCTGGAACCATCATACATGGTCAAGAAGAATCGTATTTCACCAGAATAAATTAATCATAATATAGAGAAGCATCACTCTGGTTGAAAATTTGAGCTGTGACTCGCAAGTCCCATCGTTTTTCTAAACGTTTCAAAGCTGCTGTTTTCCGCTTCAAAAAAAAGCGGATGTTGTGTCACAGCCGGAGAAAGCATGTAGAGTAAAATAGAACCATTGCAATTTCTTTCCATCTTTGTCAAAACTATTTTTCACTCAACTTTTCTTTGCCTGGTTTGAGAAAGAAAATGTCTTCATCAATAGGCGTACGAGCAATTAAAATCACCAAAATATTTAAAGTGATTGGCACTGAGGGATGCTCTATTCTTTGGCACCCCTGCTTCTTCACATAAATAAATTTTAATTCTAAATTTTTAAAAAGCCACTATTAAATAGTTAAATAAATGTTATGTATGTAATTTGATTTTTTTTAAGTAAAGTATTGTTACAGTCAAATTAAAAAGAGATCAATATTGGTAATTTTAAATTAAGTGAATAAGTATTACTTGATTTTATTTTAATAAAATAATAAATAATTAAATTAATAATAAATAATACTAATTGAAAATTAAGTGAGAAATTATTATTTAATTTTATTTTATTAAAATAATACACGAAACTCAATCTCAACGCTCAGCCAATTCTTCCGAGGGGGAAAGAGTATTCACAGTTTCTGCTGAGGGGTAGTATTCTCTGTGGCTATAACTTTCATACCCAGTTTCCGCGAAAACTATTAATAAACTCCAGACTACCTTTTTCATAGTAAATTACTGATCCTTTTTATTTGTAATACCTCATGGTCGTAAAATCAATAGAAACAAAGATATTACCAAAAAACGAACAAAAAAACATTTTCAGCACGGGCTTTTGACGACTTATTTAGAAAGGAAAAAGGTAAGTAAAAACCAATATTCAGCTCACTTTGAATTTTCCCGAAGTGACACCCAATTTTCACCTAAATTTATTGGACTTACGGCGGAATTAGTGAAACAAGATATATTATTGATTTAACTATTTTGTTTGGTAATATTTAGTTAATCCTTGGCTTTGTAGTATTCCAAAGTTTAAAACCCTAAGGGTTTCTTATAAAGGTGAAACTTACATATTTATCAAAAGCAGCAACAACGGTTTCAGTCAGTTCTGGTATAGTATCAGATGCCATGCGTGTGGTTACACCAGGAGATCTGTATAGTAGAGCGTGGAGTGTCTGTAGCAGGAAGGCGAGAAACGCTAGACCTGCCAGCAGCGTCAGCGGGTCAAACACTCTAAAACAACAATAACAATATACAGTTACATTGTTGTGGCGAGAGTTTTAACTGAGGAGAGGAACACTCTCATTGTTATGGGGTCAAACACTCTAAAACAACAATATCTATGTACAGTTACATTGTTGTGGCGAGAGTTTTAACTGAGGAGAGGAACACTCTCATTGTTATGGGGTCAAACACTCTAAAACAACAATATTTATGTACAGTTACATTGTTGTGGCGATAGTTTGGACTGACCAAAGGAACACTAGCATTGATAGGGGGTCAAACACTCTAAAACAACAATATCTATGTACAGTTACATTGTTGTGACGAGAGTTTAGACTGAGGAGAGGAAAACTCTCATTGTCAATGGGTCAAACACCGTAAAACAACAAAAATAATGTACAGTTACAATCTCATAGGTACTTTATTATTTAATGTTTAGTAAATTAAAATAACAGAGATCCATCACCAAATACCAGTAACCACTATTCTTACATTTAAGTAAATTATTGATTTTATGATTATTAACATAAACTAAGGGCTTAATCACCTGAAACAAAATTTTTAGAGTATTTGAAATACTAACCCTTCTATTACACCAAATTTTGCACCACGCTAAGACAAAAACTTTGACCTGACTGGGATTCGAATTGTAATTGCCTACGTAGCTATTTAGTCAACTTATTTAGACCGAGTGCCTCTGGTTTTATTCACACTATGGAGCCGAGTATGAAGTAGATATATATTTCAATCAATCATAATCGATATAATACTAATGGGGCAAAAAAATGTTCACAAACTTCAATTTCAGTGAAATTTGGTATTTCATAAAGGCATTTGAAAACCTTAATCAGCTAATTTACAAAAGCAAATTTCATATTGAGTTTTTAAAATGTTACTATATTTTTTGTACATTGTAATAAGTGTTCTTCAACCTTTATTCATTAAAGACTAGTGTATAATGTATAGTGTATAATGTAGTGTAATGTTTGAGTGATTTTAGTTAAATACTATTTCAATTACCCATTATACACCCCAATATGTTTGTGAATTTATAAAGATTCTTAAACTAATAGAGTAGCAATTTGGCAATTCTTTCGTAAGTTGCGTACTATTTTGTGTTCCCTTATATTATTCAGGCAACAATGCTGAACTAAGACAAAATTTTGATGGAAGAAGATGCAGGAATGGGAGGGAGGCAAAGTTGCTAGAGTTGTGCAGGAGGAATGGATTTATGATAGAGAATACGTGGTTTGAGAAGAGAGAAACCCATAAGGTAACGTGGTACAGCCCCGATTGGTCAAGAAAGTCGGTAGTAGACTCTATTGTTGTCGATTTGCAGATGGGGAAGGATGTAACAGATGTGAGGATAGTTCCATGTGAGTCTTTTAGCATTGATCACCGGTTTCTGGTGGCAACCATGATAGGAAGGAAAGAGAAGAGGACAGCATAAAATCCAAAAAGGAGGTTAAAGGTATGAAAGTTGAAAGAGGAAGAGCAAAGGACAGAGTTCCAAAGAATAATAAGGGACAAGATGCCAAGGACGAACTCAATACAGGAGAGGGAGTGTGGAAAAGATTCCAAGCAGCTGAAAAGTTGTGCGGGAGAACCAGTGGAAAGATAAGATGAAAAGGAAAGACCATAGAGCAAAATAAACGGTAACCAAGAAGAACACAGCCATTAAAGAGTGGTTCCAAAAGAGGATAGTGGAGAACAAGGAGGGATATAAGGCCCAAAAGAAGAAAGCAAAGAAGGTTTTGGAGGAGTAGAAGAGAAGTTGAATTGAGAAGTGGAAGGAAAGGATTTAGGAGCACAGTGTGAGTAGTAATGAAGTCGTGTGGAATGGTCAGGGGTAGAAGAAGAAGTAGTGAGAAGCAAGCTGGAATGGTAGACACAAATGGAAATGTTGTAGTAAGAAAGGAGGAACTCAAGGAAATGTGAAGAGACTATTTTCAAGACCAGATGAATGCTAACACAAACACGGAGAAGAAAGGAGAATATGAAGCAAGGATTATCCAGGAAAGTGTGAGGGACCTAACCTGGAGGACGGTGTAAAGGTACTAAAGAACATGGAGGGTGGAAGGCACCAGGAGGAGATTACATGAGTGTTGAGATGGTGACAGCAGCAGGAAAGAAGGGACTGAAGTGGCTGTATCGAATGATTAGTGTAATATTGAAGGAGTAAAGTATCCCAGAGAACTGGAAGAAGGGGTTTGATTGTACCTATCTTCAAAAAAGAAGACAGGAATAAGTGTGGAAATTACAAGGGAGTCACCCTGATGAACTACTATGCAATGTTGTATGAAAATATACTGAATAAATAATCAGGGGAGCAGTGAAAGGAGGATTGAGGGAAGAACTGTATAGCTTCAGACTAGAAAGGTCCACAGTAGATCTCATATTTGCGGTAAGACAGCTGCAAGAAAGACACAATTAGTATGGGAAGGACCTTTTGATGGCCTTCCTGGATGTGGAAAAAGCCTATGACAGTGTGCGCAGATGTAGAATATTGGAAGCACTGAAGAAGAAAGTAGTGAGGGAAAATATGGTAAGGAGAGTGATGAATATGCATAAAGGTGGTGTGAGCTGTGTGAAAGTGAGAGGATAGAGAACAGAGTGGTTTGAGTTGAGAAATGGTCTGAAGCAAGGTAGTGCGCTCTCACCACTACTGTTCACTGTAATTATGGATGAAATGATGAAGGTATTGGTAGAAAGGATTGGAGAGGGAAGTATGAAAGCAATGGTGTTTGCAAATGACCCAATGATGTGGACCAATTAGTAGAAAGAATTTCAAAGTCAGTTGTATGCGTGGGACTAAGTGGTGGAATGATTTGGAATGAGGTTTAATGTAGGGAAGAGCGAGATGCTGGTTAAAACAAGGAAGAGAAAGAGATGTGATAGTAGGAGGGGGTCAGTTTAAGATAATGTAAAGAATTTGATAGAGGAAAGTGGAAAGTGGAAAAAACAGAAAAATCAGTGAGAGAGGGAGATAAGAATAAGTTTTTTCAGAAGTGGCAAATGTATAATTTGGAGCAGGGATGTACCAAGGAAGGGTATATACTGGCAGACGCAGTGGAAACGTGGGTAATCAAGGAACAGTATAAAAGCAGAATTCAATCCTATGAAATGAAATGTCTGAGAAGTACTAATGGATAAAATGAGAAATGAATGGGTGAAAGGAGGGTTAAGGAGGAGCCATTTAATGACAAGATAGAGGAGGCACGATTAAGGTGGTATGGTCAAGTGAGGAGAATGTAGGATAAAAATATACCAAAGAAGATGCTGGACATTGAAGTGTGGGGGCAAGAGGTCAAGAGAAAGACCTAGGTATAGGTAGCTGAAGAAAGTGCAAAAAAATGTATTGGAGAGAGGTGAAGGCTGGGTCATTGTGGAGGGGAAGGAGTTGTTGCGAGAAAGGAAACGTTAGAGAGGCTAATGTTCCAAACAGACCCGGCCAGTGGCTGTAAACTGTTCAGGAAGATGATGAGGAACAAGTTGACAACGAAAATAAGAGTTATAAGTGAGTGTGAGGATAGTAACGTAGGGGTGCAAGGAGGATTTGGGGGATCAGGAAACATCAGAACCTTTCTAAATAAAACTATTTTAAGGATCATTCTGAGTGCACTTAGAAAATGAGAGGGACTTGTAGATGAATTAAGGAATAAAGGTTTTGTCAGCTTAGCTATATGCGAAGATATATTATTTGCTTCAAACTTTCTAACATAGGGTCTAATAATATTTAAAGTGTATGTATGCTCAGAGGGTATAATATACTCCATAATTCCATAGTAATCTTACTATTGTGTTTGTATTTACCCGTGTCCATAGAAAGATGGTCCTCCATAGCCATACCCTCTTGCAGTGACAGTTTTTGGGGGTGAGAACAGCATCCCACACAAGTACTTATGGTCGTGGTTGTCTGAATTGCACACAGACAAGGTACTCTTCAACATGTTGTTGAGAGTGGCAGCCAGACGGGTGAGTAACCAACTGCCTGCTGCCTGCTGGGACATTACTGGGCTCAACATACTCGCCACTGTCAAAACAACACTTATACATTAATATTTGGTGACCTGACGGTCTAGGGGTGAGGTGTCAGACCTCTGTTCTGGGGGTCTGGGGTTCAATCCTAGGTCCCGGCACAGATTTATCTGATTGCCAAACCCTTCCTTCACCTCTGACAAGACGTGTATTAATCACAACTCTTGTGAATGTGTGGAACGCCAGGCCTCCACCGTGGTTCGGATCCCACGTTAAACTGTAGGTCCTCCATTTCATCTCACAATCACCCTGCCATTACACATTAGCGTAAGTGTGTACAACCCGAACGGTTAGTAAGACGCGATGCTAATAATAATAATAATAATAATTATTATTATTATTATTATTATTAGCATCGCGTCTTACTAGCCGTAATAATAATAATTATTATTATTATTATTTAACATTTTAAAACAACATATGGACACAGATTTTATTGTTCAATTTATACAAAACTTTGTTTGAGAATGAAACAAAATCCAGAACCAGTTAATTTCAAAATAATAAATACTTAGAGATATTATCATATCTTTCTTTAAAAACTTGGAGTTCGATTTATTTTATTTTAATATCATGAAACGACATTTAAATATAATTTCCGACCAAGAACACCCTTCCCGAGTGAGCCACCCAACAGAGATTCTGAGACCCAACGATAGATAGAGTTGCCGTGAGTTTGGACTAAACTAATTAAAATATTCGAGCTTATTTTAATAAGTGTCTGGAGGAATTTACTCTGTGTCAACAGGTAATTTAAGATATAATCAGTGTAAGTGTTTACTGTTTATTTTATGTAGTGTGTGTACTTCGCCAGGATCTTGTAGCGAGTCGTCTACATAAATGTAAAATAAACTAATAATCAGAGAAAGAATTAATAAAAAAGCAATTGGGTCCCATCCACAGTACCAATCCCAACGATAGTACATCACAATATTCAACAGCCTGCCCACGAAGTGTGGGCAGCTATTTAAATTCATATCCACAGTCAATTTTTTTTTATTTGTCCCCCTTTTAGATTTTTCAGCGCCAGATGGGCTAAAAAAGCCCTCTCGCAAAACTTTAATTTCATTTCCCACCAGGATTACGTATGTTTTTCTCTGCGTAAACCTGGTGGAGTACAATTCATAAGACTAACCGACCCCGAAGTTCCGCTCGATCGGACGGCCACCATATCTTTGCACTAACCGGTCCTCGGACCGGGATATGGTGGTCCAGTGTCTCCCCCCCTTTTTAATCATTCCACCTACTCTACTGATGTTTATATTTCCTTTTCTATGTGTTTCCATTCTATCTATCCTTTTTCCATTGCATTATTTACTTTTCTAGTCTACTCACGAGCAGTGGGCAGTACTAGCATTTCCTACTTCACTAATAATTTTTAATTACTCTATTCTTTAGTTTCATTGCACCAGATGGGCAGAAAATGCCCACTAGGAAAAGTTTATTTTATTTTGCACACCAGGGCTACGTATGTAAATGTCATAGTAGTGTACTATTGTGTACTATTATTTACTCAGACCGACCCCGGCGACTCGCTCGACCGGAGTCAGCTAGACCGTATTTTCTTTTCATTCTTCTCCGGATTTTTATTATTACTATTATTATTTTCTATGGTTTATGCCCTCCTCCCTACTAGTACTAAGTACATGTTATGGTCTTGTTGACCCCATTAAGTGCTATGGGGCGGGTTTTTATCATTTTCCCGCCCATTCCCCAAAGATGATACACCATCAGTCCGTCAGGGCGTCATGTTCCAATCTTTTATATTATGTTTTTATGATTCAATGTAATGCTAGAATCCGAGAGCCCTTCAGGGCTGGTGTTTTTGATAATATGTGTTTCCTGTATGTATGACCAAATAAGAGATGTTTACAATAATAAAATTAGCCTTGCAAACAAACAAACATAGAACATATACTTTTAAGGTCATTGCTATTACTGGCAATTCTTGAGCTTCACATGGATACATGACTTCAGCTTTATTACGGTAGTGTACGTCAATCAGCCTTGTTGTGTTGGCACAGAGGCACAGACGTAAGCTGATACTCCGTGAGTCAACTGTTTGGACTTTCAGTAGAGTTCTCTTCGAATACATTTTTGGCTGAATATCCGTCAATTACGTCCGTGGTTGGTCCAGTCATTTTTAAAAATTCAAGTTTTTATGATCGCAATCATTTTGTCTGGATTGTTCAGCAAAAATTTTCGTTTGTTCCGTTTTGATAAATCCACAAATGGTATGCTTGTATTGAGGGGGCTAACTTCACGGTAGTCCCCCACTTTTAAAAATCCATGTTTTTATGATCGCAATAGTTTTTTCTTCGTTTGTTCCGGATTGTTCTTCACAAAATTTCCTTTTTTCCTTTTTGATGAACCCACAAATTGTATGTTTACATGGGAGGGAGGGGCCAACTTCATGGAACCTCCCCCCCCCCCCC
>CABFWO010002334.1:108310-126100 GCA_902155825.1 Timema genevievae
GGGGGGGGGGGGGATTCTTTACTTGACGCCCTGTGTGACCATACAGGTCGCACACACAAAAGGCCACTATCACTAGTGACACTAGTTTATTTAACGTTTGTAATATATCTAAGAACTAACAAACTAAAATATAATGCACAATAATCTGGAACAAACTAAAAAAGTTATAAAATCAAAAATACAAATTTTGCTATATTTTATCTAGTTGAGGTGAGGAAAAGGAGGTATTAGAAAAAATTATTGAGGCTTTACAAAGGAATAAATGAAAATTTTCGCAAAAAGAAATCCGAAATGAACCAATAACGAACTTTTGATTGCAGAGATAAAATATCTATTTTTAAAAGTTGTACGTGTGCATGTGGAGAATATGGCTGCCAAAAAGGCGTCAATCCGCGCTCCTTGTGTGAGTAATTATATCACGTGTTGTATTTTTTTGGAGGAACCATCCGAAACAAACTAAGAACAAAAGATTGCAATGATAAAAAAAAGTTTTTAAAAGGGGAGGAGGGCAAATTCATGGAAATATAATTAATTTTTGGCTCAAATCAAAACGTTATATATATATTGAACAATCCAAAATAAACGCAACCATAAAAAAAATTCAATTTTCAAAAGACGGAGGGAGGTATCTTAAAGTTGGCACTACCAATGTAAACATAGCATTTATGGGCCTATCAATACGGAACAACCGAACATTTTTGTGGGACAATCTGGAACAAGCGAAGAACAAACGACTGCATTCATAAAAACTTGAATTTTTAAATTGGGGTTGGGGGGACAATTTCACGGACGTGTTTTTTCACAGTTGGTACCTACCTATGGTACAAACTGTGAGATTATTTGCATTTGGCTAAGAAACATTAAATATATATCTATGTTTCCTTTCATATTATTTTTGACGGGGGTATCTTTCTCATCAATATTCTAGGTATGTCATCATCACTCTTCGATACAACTCAAAATTCTTCATTTTCAATTGAATTAATCTCTCACCTATCATCTTCTTCAGAGCTTTAAAATTCTGAATTGGTACATTCAACATCAGAATACTTATGTCTAATACTGTTATCAATTGGGGAAGAAGGGAGTTCTTCCACACAGGACATGCTAATAAAGAACAGACAACTAATAATTTTGCAATAAAGATAAAGCGTACTATAAAGATAAATATATTTTATACACTTATATAAGTTGTAATTGTATATATATGAGAGAGATAAAATTGAACAAAACTGATGATTACGTTGTTCATTTGTGCAAGTCATGTGCCATATATATTATTTCAAAGTGATCATATATTATAATATAAAGATAAACTTTAATAAGGACCTGAATCGGTCGGTGAAACAGGCCTAAAATATGTATGCCTACTGTATTTAAAAAAATTACTAATAATTTGCAGCAATAAACTCGAGTTTACAAAAAAGGTAGGTTTATTAATAATTTACTTAGACAAATAAAAAAAATATTTTTTTCCATATTTTTTAAGTGTGTTCTCTTTCTCTAGTTTTCCCATCCACTCTCCACGTAAATAGGGTGCATTTACTATACAAATTTGTTTTCTCCCTTTTGAACCATAGAATAACTCAAACCTCAAATGTTTACCTAATCAATAAATAATTCAAAGTGCCTAAAAACATTGGAGAGTGATTAGATATAAGTTTATAAATTACATTTTATTTGGATAAGAATGCTGATTAGGCCTAAATCTATTCAAATAAAAATCTCTTTCTCTCACGCATGATATTTTTTTTATTAAAGTCATGTAATAGAAGACATTCCTTTGTGAATGAAATAATTATTTCATTACATTCTTTTTTGCAAAAAGATAGTAAAAAAGGGTAGAAAAACTGTCGTTACAATAGTAAATAGCGGTTTTTCATTTGTAGTAGATTCAAAGTGCTCTCACACTTGCAAACACATACATCAATTACTACTTTAATATCACACTTGGGCCTAAAATTACTCTCTTAGTGAGTTCTAAATACATAAATAATGAACACTATACCTTCCTATATTGTTTAGGTGCCCAACAGGATATCTCACTGATTGACACATCATTATAGACTACTTTTATAGGAACTAGAATATGAAACTTGAACTGATGATAACCTTATAGTGGGATCAACAAAAACATTCTAAATATTCAAATACAATCGTTTTCAAAATTTAAGCCATATAAAATGCTGGAAAAATTGCTAGCTTAAACGTAGATTCTTGCATTAACACCATTTTTAAGGCGATAAAAAATATATCAAACATATTTTAAATAGGCCACTCAATTAATAGTTTTACAGCTATGGGAGAGAACGTAAGAAAATACATGTTATAAATGTGATATAATTATAGTACCATAGGCCGACACGTTAGTTCAGTCGCTAGCGGGATGGTCTACTGTGTTCGATTTCTGGCAGGGGCGTATTATTTATTATTTTATCAATTCTCGGCCTTCTTATGGATGTTGTATATGTCTTAGAATTCAATAATTCTTTTTAACCATGGAAACTATCAAATATTTGAACAATATAATCAATTTAATTGTATCCACTTGACATTTGGGTTTGCTACTTTAGGTAAATTTAGGCGTATACACACACACACACACACACAACACACACACACACACACATATATATATATATATGCTTTCATAATCACCATTTATGCACACATTATTTTTATCTATAACCTAGGCCAAACGAATTTGAGAAAAATCGTTCAGATGATTTAAAATGTAGATAATCACAACATTTTAAATGTAAATTAAAATGTAATTAATCGATAAAAAGTATCATGCAGATAATCCCATCTGAACCAACATCTATGCTCTGACTGGCAGTATAAACATTCTTACCTATAGTTAAAATATAAATTACATATAAAAACATAGATAATTTAATAATTGAAGCAAATAATTGCATTTTTCACTAAATTGAAGATTGTGAAACTATTTTTTCCATATGCATAGTAGTGTATTCAGAGTAATAAGTTTTGCCAATTTAACTTCTATAGAATAATGCCCTTTACTTTATTAATAATTACTAAACTAGTTCAAATAGTTAAGAAATTAAAACACTATAAAATGGCTACATTACTTTTATTTTCATGTAAAAGATTATCCATACAATGGCTGTAAAATGTTCTTTCAAGTGTTAAGTATTTATTTCAACATTCTTGATATGCAATGTGTCGAAACTTTGGGCGATTGCTTACAGCCATTTATTGTTTATTAAATTGTATATTCTGTGTTACTGATAAAAAACCCTAAAATATAAAATAAATATAAAGCCTATCTGCCTGTATAATACATTATGCTCATTCTTAGTTTTGAAGATTGACGTTTTCCAAGTTTTGATGGAAGGAACCATTGTTTATTATTTTAAACAAATACAACCTAACGTAGAACATATCCCTTTAAACAAATACAACCTAACATAGAACATATCCTTGTAGACAAATACAACTTAACATAAAACATATCTTTGTAAACAAATACAATCTAACATATAACATATCCTCATAAACAAATACAACCTAACATAGAACATATCCTTGTAGACAAATACAACCTAACATGGGCACATCTCCTTTTAAACAAATACAACCTAACATAGAACATATCCTTTTAAACAAATACAACCTAACATAGAACATATCCTTGTAAACAAATACAACCTAACATAGAACATATCATTTTAAACAAATACAACCTAACATAGAACATATCCTTGTAAACAAATACAACCTAGCATAGAACATATCCTTGTAGACAAAAACAACCTAACATATAACATATCCTCATAAACAAATACAACCTAACATAGAACATATCCTTGTGAAAAAATACAACCTAACATAGAACATATCCTTTTAAACAAATACAACCTAACATAGAACATATCCTTGTAGACAAATACAACCTAACATAGAACATATTCTTGTAAACAAATACAACCTAACATGGAACATCTCCTTTTAAACAAATACAACCTAACATAGATCATATCCTTGTAGACAAATACAACCTAACATAGAACATATCCTTGTAGACAAATACAACCTAACATAGAACATATCCTTGTAAACAAATACAACCTAGCATAGAACATATCCTTTTAAACAAATACAACCTAACATAGAACATATCCTTGTAGACAAATACAACCTAACATAGAACATATCCTTGTAGACAAATACAACCTAACATAGAACATATCCTTGTAAACAAATACAACCTAACATAGAACATCTCCTTGTAAATAAATACAACCTAACATAGAACATCTCCTTTTAAATAAATACAACCTAACAAAGAATATCTCCTTGTAAATAAATACAACCTAACAAAGAACCAAAAGTCAATTAAGGTTTTACTCACATTGTGATATCTTATCCTGGTCTTTCCACAAGTTCAAATACACCAAGAAAATGTTTATGTCGATGTACAAGAGCAACTATAAATGTGACAATCTTGTTGCCATCTTTATATAAGTGTATCATTCTGCTCCACTTGATTCAGATCGTTGTTCATCTACCATATCACATAGTATAATTCTCTCCGGGCTGCAACCAGCATCAAATCATTAAATGATGCAGTGAACTCCTCATACGCCGCGATACACATGCACAGTAAATAATGTCCAATGAGTGAGTTTAACCTACATAACCTACATACGTAGTTGATTACTTCATAATATTCGTTTCTAATAGAGGACACTAAATGAACAGAGGTGTATGCTTTCAAGTGCAAGTCAACCAAAATTTGTCAGTAAAATAACTTTATTGATTTATTAAAATCTTTATTGTTAAAATAAAAGTTTTTTTTGTGTTTTGAAACAAATTCTTATCCATTTTGTGTTGTCTAAAATTAACGTTTAATAAACATAACCGTGTATAAGTTAACTTAAATAAGTACATAGCAAGTTGAATTTAGATCATTCTTAATAAAATTGTGTGAGTGTTGCTACTCAACAATGCTACAGTGAACATTTGTGGGTAGAGATTAATTTTTAAGATTTTAATTTCATTAGACATAGCTTCCTGGGACCTGCAATACCAAGACACACAATACTTAGACCTGCAAGACCTAGCCTTACAAGAACCAGCCTCAACATAACTAGGCTTACAAAACCTAGTTTTACAAGACCTGGATCCAGAAGACCTGGTTTGTCAATACCTAGGCATATTACATGTTCCTATCTATGTGTCCTATCATTCTTTACCATTTTCCATTTTCTCCCTTTTGTGTGTTTTTGGTTTCCTATTTTAGGAAGTTGAGCTGTACATTTCACACTCCTCCCTGATGAGTTCCGATAGAATGAAACTTAGGTCGGGGGATTGGGTGGTGACAATCGATTTTCTTTAAGAGGCAACCATTCATTACCTCTTTGTCCAGTGGCAGCAATGTAAAGTGTGAACTGTGTTTTTCTTTTCATTGTAACAGCCATATTGTTTTCGTCCCCCTTTTTTATGTTTCTATCCACCTTTCCTGTACCTTCTTCCAAATATAATAATAATATTTAGCACCGCGTCTTACTACCCGTTCGGGTTATACGCTTAAGTAGTAATTACGCTAATGGATTAGGGATTGGGATGGTTGAAGTTAGAGGAAGTGAACCCGCATTTGCGTGGAGGGAGAGTGGAAAACCATTTAGGAAACAATCTCCCCGTCCTCGGCGGTCGAGCTCAACACGACTAACGCGTTAGCCAACTACGCCACCGAGGGTTTCCAAATACAATACAATTACCTCATTAAGCGAAAAAAGGTTTTCCTTATAGAGATACAGTAGACATAATATAAGGTAGTCTAGGTCCCAATACCTGCCAACTGACAGTTTGCTTCTTTCAACCAACCCCAGTGTGACGTCACCAGGTGGCCCTACAGTCACTTGGTGACAAGGGTTCATATCCATATTAGTGGCTTTTTGGGACTTTATTTATTGTTTCATATAATTATGATTGTGACCAAGAGTTTAGTTTTAGACAAAAATGAATTATTTACAGGTACACTTTAATAATCAGTAATGTCAATCATATTGAAGATAATTTGCTAAAAATAGTTCCCTTATTTTGGATTTACATTGTTTCGATTTTTAAAAAGAATGGAATCTAAAACAACTATGATACTAGGAGACGAGACGACTGAATTTTATCCATTCTGAATGGTATCCATTCAGACATTTCTTAAACAAGCATCACAAATAAAAGGTCTGATTTGTATCCATTCTCATAATATCAACAAAATCCTGAATTGTATCCATTCTGAATGGTATCCATTCAGACAGTTTTCAAATAAACGACTTTAACAAAAATCCTGATTTGTATCCACTGTAATTATTTGCATTATATCCACAAAATCCTGAATTGTATCCATTCAGACATTTTCTTAAACAAGCATCACAAATAAAAAGTCTGATTTGTGTCCATTTTCATAATATCCACAAAATCCTGAATTGTATCCATTTAATTGGGGTGCCACTTGTCTGATAGATGGCAGGCGCTGAGACTCTCCTTAACTCATTCCGTGTTTACTAGAGAGCAGCACTATCACTAAGTTAGTATATATATTTAAAAAATATATAAATACTTATTCGTGTTTCTTTTAAAATAATAATATAAGGGTACTTTACAAATGATTGGTTTTTAAAAATTATTATGATCTAGTTTAAAAATGGTACATGAGGAAGCATTTCCTAAAATAAATTAATATTTTAAATATTTTGAGAAATGTAATATTTCAGGATCCCGAAATTTCATAAAAAATAAGTTGACGCCTGAAAGGTTAAGATTTGTTCGGGTGGGTTCGTTTATACTATTGAAATTATTAGTATTGCCTTTTAAATACTTTGGTGCCATGTTGTGACATTCTTTGAATATTCATGTTACAAATAATAACGTTCTTCTGTGATTATTGATAGTTTTGTTGATTTGTTTGTATTTTATATAATTTATTTTACAATATTAATTTTGTTATCATTGGAGATTTGTTTTTTTCTGTGTGTAGAGATTGCAAAAAATATAAAACTTGTCATATGATGACAAAGAAATACAAGGAATCCCGCTCTCTTTGTATACCTACTATAATAGATATAAACATAAGTCCTTAACTTATAGGTTTACTGGTACATAATCCCTTTTAACCATAGTCTCAATAATTCCCTTCAAATCACAAGATGAATTTTATTATTTAACAGTTAAAAGCAACGATTTTGATTTTTAAACACTCACCTCCCTCTCGTTTCACTTCAGCTGGATAGATGGCTAGGCATTTCTACTTATAGTAGGGCTAATGGGAATAAATTTACATTGTCTGAACATATAAATTTAGCTGTTGTGGAGAAATGAAATTTAGGCTTGTGTACAAGTTGAGTATGATAGCCTATAATTAAGGTTTCTTAATCCAACTTCAACCTAGGTAGCCCTACATTATAAACTGATAAAATTATCTGTAAATAATAGGATATGACACTTTAACACAAATTTATGAAGATTAAAAGCATACAATTACAAAAACATTGTTTCTTTATTGCCATGCTCTGTGTGAGATACAGTATAACTTACTTTAATCTTTGCTTAGAGTGGCTGATAGTTTTGCGTGTGCAAAAATTTAATAAAATGACGGGGTTGAACTATTCAACACCAACTTAAACGCAGTGATCTCTATACTATACTGGATGGACATAAACACACCCCTTGCAATGAACCAAATCGTGGCGCTTAAGTTTGTCGTCTGCTTGCTAGCGCGGGGACAGATTTAACGGTTTATTTCAATGTTATTTTACAAAAACTTGTGTCTTGTGAATAATTTTTTTAATAGTGAATTATTAATGTATTATACCCCACTTGACTGAGGACACATTTACATTAAAGGATATACAATTCGATTTTAAAGGTAATATTGTACAAATAAGAATTAAATCTTTAATATAGGGGAAGTCAGGCAATTATGAGCACCTTAAGAAAATCTGTTATTTCATAAAAAAAAACAGTAAGGCTATCTAAAAGTAATATTATTTTATTCAATTGATCATTCAATTAGGTTTACAAAATACAATAAATATGAATGATATTTTAATAATTTTGTTCTAGAAAAAATAATAACTAAGAAGCTGCAAGTGCTCATATTAAAAGCATGGGAGGAAAATATGAGCACACCCAGGGGGTTAGATGAGCATCGTATTATAATTTGATATACACATACAACGATAGTTTAAATATCAGACAGAAATACTCAATAGGCCATATACACACAGGGAAACAGTGGTAAAGATATAACATATAATAATTACTCTCTTAGTATCCTACAAGCACAAACTAATACCTACTGATATTCAATTTCTGTCTTGATAGGCCTATTTTGCTTGTCTGAACAAAGGTCGCAAATGTAACGCTTCTTTTGTTTAAAAACACCACTGCACTTGACGTGAGCCCATTTTTTGCATGCTTGGTACTGTACCCAATCACCACTTGTTGTGGAAAAAAGATCCCCACAAAAAATGCACTCTGCATCTTCTACATCTCTTGACTTCTTAGCAGATGATGAATTTGAAGACTTTATTGCTCTTTTTTCTGGTAGTGAATCTTTTTTCTGGTAGTGATAACACATGTTTCTTGGCATTCTCGACGCTATTTTTGTGAGGACTATCCGTGAATATAATAGAATGAGACATTCTTCTGGTAGAAGGCTTCCTTGTACCTTTGGCTGGAATCGGAATCAGGTCTCGGAATTATGGAGAGCACTGTGAAGTCGATCCTGCCTGTGATTATTATTTATTAACATTATTTACTATTTTACGTTATTTTAATTATTATAATTACTTTAACTATTTTAATTGCTATTATTTTGACTATCTTAAGCATGATGTATCTGTAGACACCGTGAAAAGTGGAAAAACTCACAATTTAAAAAGATCAGGGTATTATGAGCACCCCTGCTCATATAAACAACTGGGGCCATTTCGCCTTTTCAGCCATCTTATTCGTTGTGGTGAGATGTTAACTTTAACTTCTTTCAAGGGATGCAATGAGTAGGTTTTATGTTACATTTTAGCTTTAATAACGACCAAACCAAAGATAAATGTAGTCCCTGTTGCTTATACAAACTATGGGAAATATTTTAGTAACTTAATTTTAAACGTACCTTTTCATAAACTGATAAATACAGGAACCTGTGATTCTTTTATTATCGCCGTGCACTTCCGTCTATGTTGCTATGATGCAGTTGAACGTTCTTCAATAAGGTGGCAGTACATACTTGCCAAGGGGAGAGTTTCAGACGGGTATGCTCATATATTACACCTGCTCATATTAGCCTGACCTCCCCTATGTAGAGGAGGTAACCGTATAGAGGTCCAAGGAATATATATAGGTTTAAGATAGGTAAATATTTTTTAAGTGTGAAAGAATTGAATAGGTAACAAAAATAGATTTATTATACCATAACATAAAAGTTGATATCGGGTTACAATTGGTAAAAGAAAATAGAAAGTTGGACCAAAGAATAATAACAGTGGTTGAAGTCCGTTAAATAGGCAAAGAAAAACTAGTAACTCTTAGATGAACAATATTACGTTTTAAACTGGCAAATAAGATAGGGTTTAACAACTCCAAACTTAAAGGCACTTCCCGTGGCTCGGGAGAATACGTGTCCAAGACGACACGGCAACAGTCAAAAGAAAGTTAAGTAGATATAGAGTATTGGACTCCAAAACAGCCGGGCTAGCGCCTGACTTCCACCAGAAGGGTCTAAACAGAAAACATGGTGAATTAAATACAAATAAAGATGTGACAACAGAACCTATAATTTTAGAGTTACTAACCTAAGCTCGGCCTAGCTAGCTGGCTTGGCTTGTAATTAAGAACTGTTTCAGAGATAAATGATATGGTAAGAGGACGAACTGTCCATTACATCAGCAAATGGCTAAAAAGCAACCAGGTGTCAACACTCAATAGTACTATGGCCGGTCCTTTCCCAGTGGGTACTGCCAGAGCATTCAATAGTACATTTATGTCATTACCCACTGCCTGGGGTAAACATCAAGTTTAGTATACACCAACATTAAATACATAAACATAAAAAGCATCAACCAAGGGGATAAAGAAAATACTATCTGTGCGGGCCACCATACAAACTTAGCCGTGTTCCGCACTCTGCGCAGCCAAAATAATAACACAGAATAAGAGATGCCAACTAGAGTGCTGTGAGATACTGACCTAACTAGGTCCTCATGTAAAGGCGTTAGACAACCTGCTTGTAGCCATACAAAAATATGAACATCTGAGCATGACATCCACGGCGTCATGTGATATTGTGAAGTCTTATGGACTTAGAGTGGAAGAATGGACCTGTGAAGAAGAGGACTCTTAAGCCTGGGTCCTATTACATATAGAGCTCAAGGCTCCTGTATCTAAGCTATATCATAAGGATATAGGAAAAATATGTAGTAAAAATTTCTGACTAAAAGAAAATTAAGTCATCTATACTCAAAAACTAAACTTAGTCACTCTGACTAAAACATCGCGTCTGAAGGACTAATAAGGGAAATAATCATCTTGACTAAAGCAAACACGTCTGATGGATGTGGGACTAGCATCATAGACACTTTGACTAACAAAAACTAAACATAGTCACTCTGACTAAAACATCACGTCTGATGGACGTGTGACTAATCTCATAGACACTTTGACTAACAAAAACTTACATAGCCATATGGACTAACTCAACAATTCTGAAGGACTTGGAAAAAAGCTGAATACTTGGATCAATAGACAGGATTCCATAGGCGTCGAGACGGTGACACCCACGACCTAACCATCATGGTCAGCGGTATCTTCTACAAGTGCTGGAGCATAGTTTCCTCCTTCGAAGATATCCAATGATGAACTACAGTCTGTGAACCTAGGAGTCCCCCGTTATATACTCTTTTCTTGACTAGCAAACTGGGCACGTAAACAAGGGTAAGGGGAGGAAAAGGGGGGGGTTTGTAACGGTGGAGAAAGAGTTGCCAAGGAAGTCCGCTAGGGGCGTAGTGCTTGTCGCTTGCGGCTTCGCGACAACGAACCAACGACCGTCGGGTCTTTCTTCAATGTTGGGGTCAAGAGGTTAGACATGCGTTGAAACTGCCACGCCTTTGCTTCAGCCATGCTTTTAGAACATTTGGTGAAAGCATAGTGATCGTATTCGGGAACATCCACGTAATGTAAGAATAATCCAAATGATATTATTGCTGAATATATTAGTTTCAATTGTCTTCTTCGGATTCCCTTATTTTAGTTTAGGATTTTGTGCGGATTATAGCTTGTAGATGTCATTTTGATTTAGGTGACATGCTACAAATGCACTTGTCCATTCTGGAGGAGAGAAATATTTAATTTTATGTTCCAGAATTCGCTGGAGGAAAACATCGTTGCACATGTCCGTCCGGAGTAAGAGAGAGGGAGATGTAATTCAGGGAGGGGGAAGCTGTCCTAGTTGGCCCTCCCTGGAGAAGGGTGGGGGACGTATCATGACAAGTAACATTCAAATTTGTTACAATATATATGCACTTCTTACTACCAGTGTCCCAGAAGTTGTACCATAATAAGAACCAAGATAACAAATTCAGTGGCACAGTATGATGTTATTCAATAAGACAAAAATGGATATATTTATAAAGATAAAACATTCAAAGGCTTTAGGCGAGCATACAACATCTTAGTCGCAAAAATAAGGAGCGCTTGTTCAGCGAGTGAACATGGATTTAGCATAACAAGGCAGGTGTTATATACCCAACCAGAAGGCTGTGAGTTTTTTTGTTACTCACTTTTCTCCCTTCCGTTTCCTGTTCTCTCGACCATGTAATGGTGGCGCTTGACTTTGTTCGTCTTCTAATGGCATATTCAATCTATTAACATAATGTCTAATCTTTCAATTACTAATAACTTCTTCAATCTCAGAAAGATATAGTGAAGTTATAACAACTGGCTACGAGTGATTATTGTTTTCTTATCTCATGAACCCTGAGTTTCTTTTGGGTCTAGTATTGTGTACGTAGCTCTTGTGTGTGCGATTTTCGTACCCCAACAGTTTCAACATGCCGAAGTTTTCCATTTTTGACTCTCGTCTTGAGGCCATCAAGTAATATTTTGCCATTTCTGCCCCACTGAAACAATTGCGATTGACGTAAAAGCGGATTTGCTCCTAATACGCATCAGCCCAGTCGCTTAACAGGTCTTAACAGATCTCTCCTCGCTGGTCGCACCGGAAACCAAGATTTTCACCCAACTAAAGGCTCTCTTCGAAACTCACTACGCTCCCACAAGATTAGTGTATGAAGATCGTTCTGACTTTAGTTATCATAAACAGCGTGGGGGAGAGTCCTACGCGGCCTTCAACCTATCTTTACGTTATTTTGCCGCCACTTCTAGCTTCGGAACATTCCTGGACGACGCCCCCAATTCGCAGTTTTATCAAAACATCTCATTGGGCATGGTTTGCGACAAGATCAGGAAAGAAAAGGGTAACTTCAGCTCCATGGTTGCTCTCACCACTCGCTACGAGACCAGCCACACCGGCATCTGCCAACGACAACCCTAACATCATCAACGCGGTTCGCCCACATCAACAGAAGAATAAGAAATTAAAGGAAAAGTTCCAATCCAGTCAAGGACCAAAAACTCAGCACTCTTCAGGACCCAATCATCAGTCGTCTCAAATCGCGTTATGTGCAGGTTGTGGTGGGCCTCATGCTAGGTCTAATTGTCCCTTCAAAAATCCCCAATGTCATAACTGTCATTTTAGAGGATATATTGCTAAGGTTTGTCGCAGGGTCAAAAATTCCTCACAGAATCAAGGAGGTGTCCTTCAAGTTCAGTGCCTGTCCAAGCTACTCCAACTTGTGACTTGTACGTGATAAACAGTAGTCAGGCACCAGCACGCAGTAGTGTTCAGTTGGAAGTAAATGGTCTACCTCTCACCATGGTGGTTGATACAGCGGCCAGCGCTAGTCTTATTGGTGAGCCAGTATACCTTGCACATTTCAAACACCTTCATCTGGTGAGTACCACTCCACTTCGTGGTTGCAATGGGCACGAACTAGATCTATTGGTGGAAACCCTTGTTATAATTACTTATCAGGCGCAGTCTGCTACGTTACCCCTAGTGGCTCACTATTGGGCATATCTTGGATCAGCCATATCCATCTAAATTGGAATGCTATCTTTCCCATCAACTTTGTTCGGCAAGGACAAGGTGATGTGGTGGGCATGCTCAGGAATAAATATTCCTCAGTCTTCAAAGAGGTACCAGGTGACATTAAGGGCGTGGAAGTTAATGTAGTTCTGAAAGAAGGAACCATTCCGGTTGTAGCATTTGGCTACAAGTAGAGAAAAAAGTCAAGTCAAAGAAAAATACAACTTACCCTGTTTCACCGTCTCTGCGCCTTGGACTATGGGCCCGAGAGGAAAACATCAACACGAGAGAATGTAATCACGGCATGATATAGACTGACCGCTGCGGTCAAGGTTCAAACCACGCCCACCAGAGTGCGCCATTTACCATAGACAATCCAAAGATCTTACACCGTGAAGAGAGGTTGTTCTCGAAGATTCCAGTTGTTTGGAGTGTTTTGTAGACGTTAATGTTGCCACGTGTGTTCCTCCCCTTTGTTATCCATATTTTTCCCCCACCCTTGTGTCCTTTCTCCAATGTTCTCTGGGTTTTTGCATATATAGTGGCGGCGGGGCTGCTTGTCGGCACTCTTGGATTTAGCTTGGATGGAGGAATAAGAAGCTAAGGCTTCAGCCTATCAAAATGTAAGAACAAAATTCTATTTCAGCTAAATAATTCTTTAAACCTATTTGTGTATATATATTTTTTAACTTTTCAAAATTTTCTTTTTCGGCAACTTGTATTATTTCAGGAATGAGAATTTATAATACAAATATAACTTATGTTGATGTACTTTAAAGTCGATTATTCTGATAGATATCGATATGTTCTAAATTGTATAATTGGATATCGATAGTTCTAAATTGTTTTCATCGGGTATCGATTTATTGTGACATCGGGTATCGATTTATTGTGAAGTCGTAGCCTAACTTTGAATATTATGATACGGATAAAATTTATTATGAGGAATAATGTTAGTGGTCTATTCTCTGTAAATTACCTTGACTTTGTCTTTTATGAACATGTTGAAACAGATTTCACATAAATTTAATATTTATTTTGGTAATGTTAATTGAACTGGGTTGTGAAATTTATTTCAAGGTTTTAGTGTATGTAGGAATATGAATTGTAGACTTAGGAATGTTGAGGGAAATTTAAAGATATTTATTTATGAATTGTGAAGGTCGATTTACTATGGGCAATATTTCTTTACGAGAGTCACATAATTTTATTAGTCAGTTCCATGTGTAATGGAAATAATTATGATTGTTAAATTCTACGTAATAATTTCGAGTTTATTTTTGACATTATATCTTGACTTTTTGCATCTATGATCCTATATCATATAGAACTCTTTTTCATTAGCCAGCTCGGCTATCTTTATATATGTTTAACATTCCTATATATTGGTATTTACTTTTCAAAATATCTATATATCGTTATTAATATATTTAATTACGATAGTTTTCAATAAATATCAACAAACAATTTCAAGTTTCTTTAGTGTTTGGATTTGTAACCATACCCTTAGGATATGTTATGTGTTTTCCTTATTTTTTTAATGGGCACTTACACTTTTATTTTGTTTGAGGACGACCGTCAACTAACTATTCCCGCAACTAGTATGAGTTGCGTGTTCTGAGTTTCTTATGTCGATTCTCAGGCATTCAAAACAAGAACTCCAGACGCTCACTCTTGTTGCCTATTTCTGCCCCCCCTTGTATGTTATTTTGGACATCCTATTGCGGTGTTGCTTGCTAGGATGGTTCACAGTAATATATGGCCCTCGTGTCATTCCTATTCCTTTGAAGAATGCTGCCAAGAAGACCCTTGAGGAAATATAATCAAGTTGTTTTGTTTATAAAAGTAATATTCACACCTGGGCAACACCTCTGGTAATTGTTCCTCGGGCCAACAAATCTGCACGGGTGTATGGAGATTTCAGCGTGACAGTAAACCCTCAGTTAAATCTTGAGCACAATCCTTTACCGGTTATTGATGACTTATCTACTCTGCAAGGTTCTGTTTTCAATCTCACCCAGGATTACCAACAGCTAAAGTTGGGACCAGCTTCTCAGGAAATTTTTCACTTGAGTACTCCGTATGGCCCATACAAGTGCCTTCGCCTTCCATATGGTTTGTCTTCGGCTCCAGCCATCTTTCAAAGCGTCATTAGTCAGGTATTGAGTGTTTTATTTATTTGTATGACATTTTAGTGTCAGGTAACACAGTTGAGGAGCGCCTAAGTAAAGTTGAAGTTATTCTACTAATGTTTTTGGAATATATTGTCACTGTCAAACTAGAAAAGTGTAATTGCTTAAAGCCAAGGGTTAGATTTTTGGGTCCGATTTTGGATGCCCAAGAATTGCATCCAGATTATGACCATATCCAGGCTCTCCTTCAATCCAAAGAGCCTTCATCCAAATCTGAACTTCACTCATTCTTTGGCTTTGTAACCTTTTAAGCAAAGTTCATCCCCAACATGTCCACTATGCTTTATCCATTGTATGCTCTGCTCAAGCAGGATGCGAATTGGGGGTGGGGATCTGAGCAATAAAGGGCTTATCATCAGTGTCTTCAGGAAATGAATGGCGATCAGGTGCTTATTCCTTCCTCTACTGGTTTGCCACTTAGAATGACCAGTGATGCTTCTCAGTATGGTGCGGGTGCTGTCATCTCCCATATCCTCCCAAATAGAGCAGAACGCCCTATCGCTTTCGCATCTAAGACTTTTTCCAATGGTGAGAAAAACTACCACCAGCACGAGCGTGAGGCTGTAGCTATTATTTTTGGACTTAGAAATTTAGTAAGTATATGTTTGGCCAGCCTTTTGAGCTATGCATTGATAATGAAGCTTTAGTATCTATTTTTGGGTCTAAAGCTAAAATGCAGCCTCTCACTGCTCTTCGCCTACAACGCTGGGAAATCCTGTTGTCAACCTTCCAGTATAAGATCACATTTCGAAAATCTGAAGTATTCATCATGCTGATTTTCTTAGCTGGTACCCCCTCCCTGATCAGACTAAGGTGGAGTTTGACATCTACAAGATCTCCTTGGTGTCCCTGGGACAGCTCACTGTGGTCCAGATGACCGCCGAGACCAGGAAGAATCCCATATTGAGTCAAGTGCTCACATATGTCCTCAATGGTTGGCCTAATGCGGTGCCCGATGAAGATCTCCACCCTTTTCATCGACGAGCCCTGGAATTGTCAGCAGAATCTGATTGTATATTATGGTTGTCTAGGCTCATCATCCCTTCAGCGCTTCGTCCCGAAGTCCTAGAGCTCCTTCATGAGCTTCATCCGGGCTCTAGTAGCATGAATAACCTAGCACATGGTTTTGTGTGGTGGCCAGGTCTCTATGACGAATTGGAAGCTAGGGTAAACAGGTGGGGTGTTTGGCAATCGCTCCAGTCAACTGCTCCTCACGATCCTCTGATCCCTTGGTCTTGGACTACGAGAAGGTGGCAAAGGATCTATATTGATTTTGCAGAATTTGAAGGTAAGACTCTACTCATTACTGTAGGTGGTCATTCTAAATGGCCCGAGGTCCGCATCATGCACGAAGGAACCTCGGAAACTGCGCTCAATGTTTTCAACCTGGGGTCTGCCCGAGGATGTCGTTTCTGATAACGGTCCTCCGTTTTCATCCACTGAATTCGCTAGTTTTCTGTCTAACGATGGAATTGTACATTCCCCTTCTCCTGTTTTACCACCCCCAATCCAACGGTTCGGTGAAGGTCATCGTTAAGACAACCAAGACAGCTCTAATGAAAGTTGTTTGATGTTTCTACTAGATCCAAAACCCTTCGGCATAAAGTAGATGCCTTTCTTTTGACATATCGAAACACACCTCACACTTTTACTAAGGTGACACCAGCTGAAGTATTTCTGGGCTGAAGGCCCCGCATATATCTTTCACTTCTCCAACCGTCCATGGTTCTCAAGCAAAGAATAAAGGAAGCTCAGGCAAAATTCACAGATTCGCAATCTTTCAAGGTCACACATTTCTGCCCAGGTGACCTAGTGCGGATGCGGATTGTCATTCATCACAAACTCAAGGCGGTTCCAGGTGAAATTCCGCATAGAGTCTCAACTGTCTCATATCTAGTGATTGTTGGTAAATGCTAGAAACAAATTTCAGCATATAATCTACGCCTCCGGGACCCTAAGGACATTCTAGTTGAGTTTTCGTGGGAGATGGTCGAGCAGGCCATGCCAACACCTACACCTACATCTGATGGACCTACACCAGTCCCCCTAACCTATGAGGCCTGTCGCTGCATCTCCGAGAGTGTCTACCCCTCGATCAGCCTCTTCAAACTCATTGACCTTGGCCACCCCAGTAAAAACTCGAGCTGGACGTCAGGCCGTTAGACCTCAATGCCCGGACTTTGTCTATGTTTCGCGTTAATTAAAACTTTTGTGTTCCTTTCTCGCACACTGTACTTGATTGAAATCAAAGGTTATTAATGGTAACAAGGGCTTATTGTACTCTTGTATTCTATATGCCAGCGCCGGCAGTCAATGATAAGTTTAATTACGCAAGGGAGAGTGTTATACAACGTGTTTCTAAAACATTGCATCAAACTTTGGCAGGATACTCCTTGGGTGAAATTATAATAATTCTCATAAGCAACCTAG